>VWYH01003979.1:1046980-1096442 GCA_013399365.1 Pampusana beccarii
AAAAGAAGAAGGAGAAGAAAAAGAAAAAGAAAAAGAAGTGAGAGAGAGAGTAAAGGGAAAAAAGAGCAAGAGCAAGAGAAGAAGGAGAAGGAGAAAGGAGAAGGAGAAGGAGAAAGGAGAAGGAGAAGGAGAAGTAGAAGGAGAAGGAGGAGAAACCTAACCAACCAACTGAAGTCCTTTAAATCTGTGACAAAGATTTTTCAGTCATATTATTTCCAAAGTGCTCCCCAAATATGTGTAGGAAATGCTCTTCAGTGGCCTGGTGCAACACAGAGTAGTCTTTGACCATGCAAGAATCAAACTGATATCTCAAGCAGTCAGGCAGAATAGTCCAGATGTTTGGTAGAACATTATTTCACTCATTTGGAGACAAAACACCAGGCTGTGCCAGTCAGATAATGTACCTGCCCCAGTGCTGGAGGAGAAGACATGAGCGCACCTGGACTTGCAGCACCACATAGGTGGCCACCTTACTCCAGCTGCCCTCTCCCTGTCCAAGCTGACCAGTGGAGCTGGGCTGTGCTGGAGAGGCTGGGGGATGCTCTAGCCCTTCCCCTGCAGCGGGGAGGACAGATTTTGGCAATGGGGTGTAAGCAGCAGTCTGGAATCAATAATTACTAAACTCAAGAAAGTCTTTAACTGTTCTGGCTGTTTGCAAATTTAATATGTGTCTGAAGTAGTGATTTGCCTCTGAGACTGCCTCAATTTCTTTGGAAATCTGGCAGAATATACTCAGAAAGTACACTACTTTTGTTCTTAATTAAGAGCTTCCAAGAAAGTATTTAACCTGAGATCTCAAAATGTGATGTGAAAGTAGTTAATGAAAATTAAAATCCAGTCTGAATCTGTACAGAAATTAGTTTACGAGTTTTTCGTAAAAAGATCCAGTGGAATGTATCTTAATATGGTATTGAAATCTTCCAGGAACTACACAATGGCAAATGAAATATAGGCTATTAGGCTACTTATAAACGCAGTATCTTTGTTTCACCATTCCTCACAATGTCTTTCTGCGTAATTCCTTGTTATCATTCAAAAACCGCCTCACTCTTCAGCCTTACTAATCATGTCATTCCAAGGGTGTCACTAGACCATGTTTCCTCTTCATCCAGACATATTTCTCAATTTAACAAAATCAAAGGAGTGCTGAAATAATCCCCCAAATGTGATATGATAATGTATAGTAAGGTTAATTGCTCAAACTGGAAAGAGACTTCCAGAGAACTAGAGTATACTGGAGAAAGTACTTTCATCTTTTCACAACTTTGCCATATTTCTACCATCCTATGGCTTCTACTATCTCTTAATAACATTGTCTAAGGTTTTTTTTTATCAGGTTTTGAAAAATAATGGGCATGGTTTCTGGAATAACACTATCTATTAAAGGGTTGCAGGATGTAAAATAGAGTGATATTACCTTGAGATTATGCCATATATCTCTTTCAATGCATTTGTCAGCTTCAATTTTTCTTTTCACTTCAAATTTCTGCCATTTAATTATCTGGGAGTCTGCCACAGAACACAGTAAAATCCAGGTTCATGCTTACCATCGGTTTTCTTTTGCACATGAAATCTAAAAGTCAGGGCTGTTTACAAGGAGAGAAATCCCTATAACCTAGTGACAACGAGGAATGTCTTATATTTCTGTGGTGGTGCATTTATTCTTGTCAAATTTGTGAGAACACATTAGTATATCTTCAATTTATACGAAAGCTTTTCCTGGTTGCTTGTACAGATAATTCAATCTGCTCTAAGACTTCAGAAGCGCTTTAAGTATCTTGTGTTGAGGTCTTGTGATCCACCTTCCAACACTGATTTCTGCCCTTCCTCCTAACCACACTGTGGTAAGGGTGTCCTAAAAATGCCATGTTAACATAAAAGTCATCCACTGAAACCACTACAGAAATGCATTTCATAACTGTGCTTCTAGCAGTTTTCCAAACTACCCTGGTTCTTTCTGGTCTTTGGTTTTCAGATACTTGACAACCATTTTTCCAAGGTCTACATAAAAGCAGAGTCTAAAAATGTAAACATTACTAGCTTCCAAGATTTTGTCTCTACAGTGGACTCACAGGGGAGAGTCCATGGAGAACAGATTTTCTCTCACTCTCATCACACTGATATGGAAACATACTGAGGGAGTCCAGAGAAATCAGGAGCCTGGCTCTTCCCATTGGCTTCCCAGCATTACTGTGAGAGAGAGGTACAGCGTGTACTTTGACAGGCCTGTATTGCCGGTGACTGGCAGGAATAAAATATAAAAACAACAACAGGCTAACTACAGTAATAAGTAATAGCACATACTAGGAGGAAACACTGTATTTATAACTTCATCTAGTCTTTATTAGTCCTTTAGGACTCGAAGTGGCTGAATTTGACACAGTAGAATAGGCACAAGAACTAGTTTCTTTTTTCCTCAATTGCAACAGCTTTAATTGTTTTAATGTTATCACTGCTATGAATCTCAACTAGCTGTCACATTGTTAGAAAGCTAGAAAACTGATTGCTGTGAGGATGAGCTTAAAGCAATACACAGTGAGTGCAAATCTAGCATGCTTGAGAATCGAAAACAAGCTGTATGGTGTGTCAGTGCTGTCTACTGTTTCAGGATTATTTTCAGTGATTAACACACTTGGTTAATTGCCAAGAAGAACTCTGTGCCTAAGTACTGCAGTTAACACTCCTTACTTCCATGAAATTGGAAATTGCCAATACAGTGATGTTATTTTTCTTCTCAAACAAAACACACATTCCAAATGACATACTTAATATCCACAGATCAAGACTTCAAAAGTCACCTTGAATTTCATATAGCTCCTTTTATTTTGGAAACTGAAGATCATAACCTAAGCCAAATGGGCAACTTAAAATATGTTAAAGAGGTTTCAGATTCAGAATTCTGTCTCTTTTGACTTTCAGAAACAGAAGGGTCTTCACACTTATAAGAATGTAATTTATTATCATTTGACAAAAAGATTTAGATCCTGGATGGTGGCTTAGACTCATCAGCCAAATAAACACCTATGTTTCATGTTTATGCCACAGTAATGCTCCAGAGAACATCATGACAATATAATAATGATTTTCTTCTTTCTCTTCAAATAAACTTTGAGACTGATGTCTGATGTTATTTTTAATGTTATTTTTGAGTAGAGCTGTTCAATCAAAATTATCAGATGAAGAAAGTACATATAAATACAGCCTACCTTCAGACAGCTGCCGGTCATAAGATTTCTGAGAGAAACACTTTATGTGTCATTTAGTCACCGAAATTAATAGGAAGAGGCATACATTGATATCTTAGTATCTGCTAATTAAAATTATCTCTTTGCCTTTTTGTGAAGGATCAATATTCTTTGTAATTCAGATGTAAATCAGGGACATGATTATCAGCAATATCAATAACCAAATCTTGGCTAGCTATGCTTTGTTTGGCTTGTGTGATATTCAACAGTACAAAGAAAAGTGAGAATAAGCACATGACACTATGAGTTCTCTATATAAAAGGGCCACATATATTACGTTTTAGCTTTTTCCTTTCCTATTTTTCAGTCTTTGGGATATGTTAGTTACTGAAAAAGTAAAAACTTTATCTTTAAAAACATCACGTGAGAAACTACACGCAGATAAATGGTTCAGAGTACCTATTTCTCTCTGGAAAACCACAAAACAGAGATGGGGGAAAGCCTGGAAGGCGTGCAACTCACCTTGTTATCAGCTCCAAGCACGATAATGGCACTCAGCCTGGAAGTCCTGGGTGACAGCAGACAACAGCAGTCAGAGAAAGCCAGTGAAATATTTAAGCAACAGAATTTGGTTTTGTAACATGTCAGTGATATGGTGGTATTTTGTCCTATAAATCAGTAGCAAAATAAAAATTAACTGCTCCAGTTATAGATGCAGTGACGATGCAATGTGTTAAGCAGGAAACATTATCTGATATGAAACTGAAATTTCCCATTTGTATGTTGTTATGCTTTTGTAACAGGCCTGGGTGTTGCGTGGCCACAGAAGATGAAACCTATGTCTCCCTGCAGAATTAATGCATGTAGCATATATATATATACTCACTTTAATAATATGGGAAATTTTGAGAACTATGGTATTAATTTATGCTGAAAGAGGTGGTTCCACCAGAATTCAGATGAGTCACTTTCTTGGGAAAACACAAAAAAACTTACTTTGAAAGTTGTATTCTCATATTCAGTCTAATCTATGGTCAAACCAAGCATGTGGAATAAGCTGCTTTTGGTGTTTCTTAAGCCCTGGCTTAGCATACCCACTACCAGCTTCACTTCGGAAGGGGGGTTTAGGAGCTGAGTTGTTGCAGCTATCAGAGTGTCTGTCTTGTTATGTCATCCCTAAAATACTCCTGCACAATACACTTCTGTTCTGGATATGTAAGATTTCTGTAATGCTCAGGTTGTTGCAATTTATTGATTGAATGTAATCCCTCAATGACTTAAGAAGGTAACCTGCATATAAAGCTTTGTGCATTTCTATTGTTAAGAATCTAATATTTTTCAAAAGTGCTCAAATCAACTTAAAAGGTAACTAACATTGTTAAAGAGACTGCTATGCATAAATGATATCCCTCTGGAATGGATAGAAAAGATGTAAAACATCCTGAGGAACTCTGTATTTCTTCATTTAAAATCTTGGTACATTTTCTTGAAGATAGTACTGACAAGCACAAAAAATACACGCACATTAGAACTGAAGAGTTGTACTTCACAAACAATAAGCTCCATCAGCACAATTTAGCATGGTATCCTGGGTTGATAGTTTGAGAACTCAGTAAAATACTCTGACAGGTTAAATAAGTGGTAACAGTGTCATTATAGCTGTGATGGTCCAAGAATGCAAGTGAGGAAAAACATGCAGGGAGCGCTACAAGCATTATAATAGCTGTTCGAAAAAGCAGTATAATTTCTACCCCAGAGGAAAGTCCTCCCTGGGCAGAGGTCCCTTTTCGCTGGTGAGGTGGGGGCCACAAGTGCAAAGAGCAATCGCAGCAGCACCTGAGGGCCTGGCTACGCACTGCTGACTTTTTGGCAACTCATGGTTTATGCCTGATTTGTGGAGGTAACTGCGTCATTGCATGGGAGCTTGATAATTGCTAGGTTATTGTTGCTTCTTTTCATTGCCATGTCTAGAAGGCTGGTGCTGGTATAAGAGGAAAGAGTGGTGATTAATGGCTTAATATTGAAGTCAATAAGTGAAACCAGACTTTCAGTCCTGATGACCAGCAGGTCACCTATATGCTCCAGGAACCCAGCAATTCCTAATTAATTGAACAACATTATTAAGTTAAAATTAGAACAATTGTTCTCCACCCCTACTTAGTTGAAATATTTCTGCTTCTATATCAGACTGGAAGGCGATCGTTTGCGCTAGAAAGCCTGATCAATATCGCTTGTTTAAAAACATTTTTTGCCTGTTTTATAGCTATGTAAAAATAAGTCTTTCTGGTATGTTTGTGAATTTGGCTTGTTTTCCTAGTTTCTTCCTGACGATCCGTGCTCTCACAGAGTTACGTACTCCAAAACACAGAGAAAATAACCAACATGATGAAGAATTTGTTTAAACCCTCATGTCAAAGTAGAACGTAACTAAGACCTCTTCAGGCAAGACATTCATACAGTCAGTTCAGCAAGTACAAAACAGTAACTCTGCCACTGTGATCAAAGGGTTTTCACAAAGTCTGTGCTCAAATGAACACAATACTGGGAAATAAGAATCCTCTGCTTGGAAAAAGCTGCTTTTAAAAGCAGGAAATTCATTGTGTCTGTACCTGTAAATGATTATGCCCGTATTTTTAGGTGCTTATAGAGCATTCATCTCTAGAAGGGGTAATGTAATTAAATTTAACCTATGACCAAAAGCTGAAAATGTACTTTTGGATGGAAAGATGAAACAATCATCTGTAATGTACAATATATGGAACTGGATAACAACATTTGCTGCAAAGCTCAAGGACACCTTGACGTCTATAATTAGAAGAGCTCTCAAAGGGCATAGACAGATTCTTTCAATTGAGATAGGTGACACTTCTTTTAAAACAGCTTCAACATGAAAGTCTGAATTATTTTTAACCCTTTAAGGAAAGTTAGTGAAAGACAAGTACAGTCAGTTCTGCTTTTGACTTTGCCATCTCAAAGCAGATACACATCAGCAAGGCCTTTGACACTGTCTCCCATAATATACTCCTGAAAAAGCTGGCAGCCCGTGGCTTGGACAAGTGTACTCTCTGCTGGGTTAAGAACTGGCTGCAGGGCCGGGCCCAGAGAGTGCTGGTGAATGGGGCTGCATCTAGCTGGCGGCCAGTCACTAGTGGTGTTCCCCAGGGGTCAGTGTTGGGTCCAGTCCTGTTTAACATCTTTATTGACGATTTAGATGAGGGGATTGAGACCATCATCAGCAAATTTGCTGATGACACCAAGTTGGGAGGGAGTGTCGACCTGCTGGAAGGCAGGAGGGCTCTGCAGAGGGATCTGGATAGACTGGAAAAATGGGCTGATTCCAATGGGATGAAGTTCAATAAGGCCAAGTGCCGGGTGCTGCACTTTGGCCACAACAACCCCCTGCAGTGCTACAGGCTGGGCGCAGAGTGGCTGGAGAGCAGTCAGGCAGAAAGGGACCTGGGGGTACTAATTGACAGGAAGCTCAATATGAGCCAACAGTGTGCCCAGGTGGCCAAGAAGGCCAATGGTATCCTGTCCTGTATCAAAAATAGCGTGGTCAGCAGGACAAGGGAGGTGATCCTTCCCCTGTACTCTGCATTGGTGAGGCCACACCTGGAGTATTGTGTTCAGTTCTGGGCCCCTCAGTTCAGGAAAGACATTGAAGTGCTAGAGCGGGTCCAGAGACGAGCAACACGACTGGTGAAGGGACTTGAACATAAGACCTATGGGGAGAGGCTGAGGGAGCTGGGGTTGTTTAGTCTGGAGAAGAGGAGGCTTAGAGGTGACCTCATCACTGTCTATAACTACCTGAAGGGAAGTTATAGCCAAGTGGGGATTGGTCTCTTCTCCCAGGCAGTTAGCAATAGGACAAGGGGGCATGGGCTTAAACTCTGCCAGGGGAAATTTAGGCTGGATATTAGGAAGAAATTCTTTACAGAGAGAGTGGTCAGGCATTGGAATGGCCTGCCCAGAGAGGTGGTGGACTCACCATCCCTGGAGGTTTTTAAACTGAGACTGGACACGGCACTTAGTGCCATGATCTAGTAAACAGACTGGAGTTGGACCAAGGGTTGGACTCGATGATCTCTGAGGTCTTTTCCAACCCAGTCGATTCTGTGATTCTGTGATTCTGTGAGAAGTCAAAGGGTGCAGCCAATAGCTGTATTTGAAGTCTAGTGCAAACTGAAGGAGGTTTCCAATCTTAATTTATTGAGGTGTCTGAGCTTTTACAATCTTTCTGAAATTATTTCCTCTGTGTTCTTCAGCATGCCAATAAAGACTTTTTTTTTTTTTTTCCCAAAACTGAAATACAACCCCCTCATTCCATAAAACTGATAGACTACAGAAGAGGCTAATCCTGACCTTGGAGGAGATAGCTTACAGAAGGAAACACCCATTTATTTAGAAGAGGGCCCAAGAGAGACTGTGTCTCCTTTCTCAACACCAAAGGGTATGTGATGGACATCAAGGTTTGAATCCTGTGCACAACAAGCAATATTGGAACGTCATATATCCTTTTTCCTTCTCCTTTCCTTAAATATTTTAAGCTTATCTTGCATCTGGATAATTGAGACTCCCAGGACAATATCTCCCTGCATGATTCTGATACTGGAAGTATCTGTGAGCTTGTAATGGGATCTGCATCTTCATGCAATAAAATGAAATAGCAGGACTTTAAAAAGCTCGTGATTTTGATTATTGAGGTATTATCTCAACATTATCTGCAGTATAGCCACTGTGGTACAAGAAATATATTCATTAGCTCTAAAGGGCATGCTGTGCTAGCAGGTAAATCTAAACCAAGTTCCTGCAAAACCACATAGTGAAATCCTCCTCACTTTCCGGAGACAAATTGATTTTAAAGCATAAAATAGATACAACCGGTTTAATATTAAACTGTTGCTATGCTTTTAATAATCAGACTGATGCTATGAACTTAATAAAATAATGTGTGTTGACTTAATGTATTAGTCCTTTTTGAAGCTTGTACATTATGCCGCAGCATACTGACAGGACACAGGCAGTTTTGGCTTGCATCTAGGAGACTGCAACCTTCAAAAACTGTTTTTCTTAGTATGAATAGGTAGGAAGTAGATTCTGTCTAGAGTGGTAGTGTTGTAGCTCCAATGGTCTGAGAGTGTGTGTGGAGCAAAGCTTCTGGGGAAGAAGTAAAAGTAGTCCTTGGGAAAAGCAGGCAGGCTTTTGGCAGAACAGCCCTTCTTTTGGGAACACCAGCTCCTCTTCAGGTCTGAAATAGAAGCAACGACACAGTTGCTATATAAAGGTTGAGAGAAATTGCTCTGAGTTTAGTTTAATTCCATCAATCAATTAGCCAAATCTAAAAGGAAATGCAAGGGGTACCTGGGGAACAGAGCAGGATTTTAGCAAGGAAAGAAGTGATAAGGTCATTGTCTCCTGTGGGACACAGAAAGAAAAAAGACCACTGATTAACACCTGTGGAACATGCAGATACAGACTGAAATAAATTCTAGGAATTATAAGAGTATGCTAATATTAAACAGTAATAAATAGAAATAATTTGATTTGGCATGTGATTAGCAAACAAACTATTTTATTTGTGTAATGCAAGAAGATGGTGAAAAAAATAATTTGAGGGACATATGAAATACTGAAGACATGATTAAGGCAACTGTGAAGTGAGCTAATCTTTCCAAAGAATTTTTTTCCGGTAAGAGTTTGAAATCCAGCATATGGCACATGACATGAGGATTCCTACACTCTAGGGGGGCTGATAAATCTCTCCGTTCTTTTCCAACCAGTTGTAGGGACAGATGGGATTGGCCTGCAGTATCTAAGGTATGAAAAATAGCTCTTTTTGTCTACACCCATGCTATAAGGACAACATTTAATTACTCTCATCAGACAGAAACCTAACTGGGTTTCAACTGCATCAGCCCAAATGTCTGCCCAGGTCTCAGGCTGATGCAAAGAGGTGCTGGCTGGGGTTTGCTTTCTGCAGCTGGGTGCCAGATAGTGAGTATGGTACACTCTTAGTCAGGTCACCCCAGGCCCAGGGGATTTCACATGGCATTTGCTGCGGTGCTCAGCGTTGCAAATAACAGTCTGCAGGTGAGGTGCAGAAAGCATATTCTATCTGAAGCCCCTAAAATAAGGATAATAACCTCTGATGGGTCTTGTGACTGTCACAGAGTAGACATGGTTAAGTAAAATACTAAACAGCTGGAGAAAAAATCGTCAGAGCTTGTCTGCTGGACTTCAGCTTACACCATTTTAAGACACTTTTTGAACACAGACTTCCTGCATTGAGATTCACAACAACAATATAAAGACTGAATCTTCTCACAAATAGGTTTGAAATTATCTAACAGCAGTGAAATGGGCAGAAAGCAGGTAACAATATGAAATGAGATTTTTGTTCCAAGGAAACAAAAGTAAGGTAACAATAAAATCACTGTGCAGTTTTGCACACAGGTCTTTTCACTCACAGGCAAGACAATTCTTTAGAGAAGGAAATATGAATAATAAAATGAAAAACACACTAAGCCACCTTTTAAAGTCAGTTTTAATTGCAGAAATATCGTCTTTAATTGTAGAAATAGCCTGAACTTCGGGGATGGGTAATATGATCAATCTTTTGCTCAAAGTAATTAAATAAATTAAAAAAGAGAGGTGATTAAAGGCACATATGAAATAGTCATTAGACTCTCTAAGAACATTACTTGTCCGTGCTGCAAAGGAACAAAGAATTTTTACTGAAGTGAAACAACATCAAGTCCCAAGATGTCCTGTGAAGAGGAACTTTAGTTTGCAGTTGGGATGACTCCTGGTCCAAAAGGACAAACTGGTCATGGTCATGACAGCTGGGGTGGACAAACTACTAGAGAGGAGAAACAGCTTGTGCCTTGCCAGTCATTTATACAACTATTTGCTAGCAGATTCTGAATTCAGGAGGATTTTTTTCTGCATACTGGAAAGGTTTTAAACAACTCCAGCACAAACACGACCCTGAAAAATCTATTCCGAAAGGCAGTGAGCTTAACGGGGTAACAGTGGCATCAGGTCATATCCCTAACCACGTCAGAGTTGACTGCAGTCTCTTCCATTATCCATCTGTCAAAAAAGTGGGAGTCCTCTGTTACTTGAGAGATAGATACAAAGCTGCTAATTTCACCAGCGGTAGCAACAAGCAGCAGAAGGACTTTTTCTGGACTCATTCTGAGCACTTCACTGCCTTATTTTGCCTTAGCGCTGTGACATTTCAGCTTTCGGCAGCCTGCAGAAAGAGTCAAGACACAGAAGAACATGCTTGTTATAAGATGGCTTAGAAATGCATTAAAAACTGGATTTGAGCAAGTTTTTTCAGAAACTGACCATCTAGCCAGATTTTGGCCCACCACAGTGTATCCACTGGCTATTTTAAATGGTCAAAAGGATTAACAACGCCTCCACCATCATGATCCTGGGACCTCATTCAGGGAACGGTCCACAGGCAGGAGCAGAGGCCAGGAGGCCCTGACCTTAAACCTCTATGTCATCCAGGCAGGCTGTGTGCCAGCAGCAGAGAGAGGTTAAAAACATCATCTTGCTGCTGAGGGGAGTCTTGCCAGGAATGACAAGCGAATATGTAGCAGCAGCAGCAGCAGCTTTCAAGGAGGATGCCAATGAACAGGTCTGAATACTAACGATTTCCAGGGCTGGTGACTCACTCCAAGTGATGGGCATCCTGGCGTGAAGAGCTGCAGCATGAACCCTGAGAAGCCAGCGACTGCCTGTGGGACTGAGGGCTTGGTTCGTATTTATGCAGCAGCTGAAATCACTGTGCTGAGGATAACCACGCCGTTTGTTTCGGTTGACTTGTTAGAGCAATCTTCTGTTATTAACCGTGCTCCCGAGCGGTTGAGGGAACCCAGTGCCACCGAGGGGCACCGTGGCCAGGAAGCCAAGCTGGTGACTCCCCTGGACGCATGCCAGATGGATGCAGGTCCCCGCAGCTCCGCCACCGTATGTGGGGGAGGAAGGAAAGGTTGGCCTGGCTTCCCTCCTCTTCTCCTGCCAGCCCATCCTCTAAACAACTGAATCTGAACTTCCAGTGGCACCCTCTGTCCATTTGGTCCTGCCACAGTGCACCCCTATCCTCAACCAGACCCCACAGATCCTCCAGAGAGACAGATCTGTTGTTACAATGCGCTCCCCTGGCAGAGGGTAATCAGCAGCATTTCCCTAGAAGCAACACAGCTCAAATGTCTGTCTGTTGTTAGTGTTCAGCACACTGCCCAAGAGAAGCAGAAACCATTTAAACGTTACTTATCCCTCCTAAATTCATTCTTGGCAACAGCTGAGGAATTATTGTTGAAATATTTCAAAAAACCCTACCTAAGGCAGAAGCAAGCATGGCAGATTTCAGCTTGAGCGATTCTGTGTAGCGATAAACCGATGAAAATAGGGCTAATGGCAAATGTTAAGCAACCATAGCCACAGGCAGTTTTACTATCTCCAGCAGTAATATGTGGTGTTTTTTCCATAAATACTGCATTGAAGTGCTGTATCTCTCACTCTGCTTTTTTTCAGCTAGCAGCAAAACCCAAAGCAAACTTTCTTGTATGCACAACCCTAATTGAAAGCAAAGTAAATTAAATGAATTCTAAGCAGTGCCAATAATAGCTACTAGTTATTTTGCAGTAAATATACAATATTTTATCAGTTTTAATAACTATGTTTTCCTGCTGTTTGCAATTGCAAGAAACTTCTTCCAGTAACAGCACAGTATTTCACATGTAATTATTCAGCAGGCCCCAAATGAGCAATATATATAAAACACGCTAAACAAAATTACTGAAATGTAATTGTGCTGCAGAAAACAGATATAAAGGAGGGGCTATTTCAATTTCCCTTTGCTGGCTTTGCCTTAATCTCACTCCTGGTGAAACTCTTTTGTAATAGTTTCATTTCATTAATTCTCACCATCACTAACAAATGGAAAAGAAGATATAGTGGTGCACAGCACAGAACAATTTTGGGAAAATACTGTAGGCATTTAGCCACTTTTATACTTATAATTTATAAAAATAATTTAGAAAAATAACTTGTAATTTTTTGAGACTATTCATTACCTGAAAAAAGGTTTCATTTGCAGAAAAAGCAAAGAAAGCATTATTATTGTTGAGTCTGCACTGTTGTGTTCCTAGCTCGAGCAACTGAGCTGCTGGCTCAGGGCTCTCCCTTTGCAGAAGACCAGAAGGGCTCATAGCACAGGAGATGCTTTCAGTGTGTGGCCTGGCTGGGGAAGGGGTCTTATTTCTTCAGTGATTTGGGAGTTTGTAATATCAGAATCACCATCCTGGGGAATATTCAAATCTGTCTTTAACATTGTAGTGAAAAGAGTTTCTTCGGTTGCTGCCGAACAGCAATACCGAGAAAAAAAAAATTGAGTGTTGAAAGGTTTTGTGTTGACAGAGTATTTCCCAAGTTGGGGAAAAAAAAAAAAAATTATTCTGGTTTATTGACTATTCCTCAAACAGTAGTTTAATGGCAGTTCAGCCCCAAAATGTATTTCTCCTTCATGGTGCCCTGCTCTACTCAGAAGCCAAATGATCTTATTGTCTCTCCTGGTGAGCCCAGGCCACATGACAGAATGGAGATTTTGCAACTCCCATGCGGTAACAAGGCTGATGGAGAAACAGCTTTTTATACCAAAATCATTCTTACAGAACTTGTCCCTCCAATTCTAATTAGAAGTAGGAAAATTTTAATGAAACAAAACCATGAATATTTTAAAGACAACAGCCTGCTGGTAAAGTATTTCAATTCAGTGCATCTGCTTCTCATATTTTGCCTACCCTCCAGCCTTTGCCAGTGCCTCTCTTAGGAGACTAGGAGATGCATAAATGGTAGTCTCCCCTCCAAGCATTGGCTGTGATTTCCTCTCAGCCAGCTGTGGTCAAAAGACTTGCTTGGGAGAAAAGCTCCTTCTTGCAGAACAGTATTTGTGAGGTCTTGCCAGAACAACTAGACTTATCCCTCACTACTTTAGAGCCACTGGCATGGATTTCTAGTGAGTCACTGCTGTCGAAACAATCCTAAATGGCAGCTACACAAGCTACCCAAAGTATCCTCACATCAGTGACAATGTCATGGTTTTGCCCCTAGTTTACCAACCATTTTCATGGTAAACACTATGCAGTGGAGCTAGAGTTTGCATTCATGATCAAATACTGTTTTCAGAGGTGATGTTAATACGTAAGGCTGAAACTCTAACTACACAGGCATGTTAGACACCTCAAGGCACAGAGAGGCTAGGGAGATTTATTAACTTGGCTCAATGTGGTAGGTGCTTGACTTCCCCAGACATTACACAAGTTAGGTACTTAGCCTGCTTAGCTCTTTTGATACACACTCCTCAATGTGTAGCTACATTGGCAGGTCTCTAGATACTTTTAACACCTACTCCATTAAAGCATAAATCTCCTTACAACCACTTGAACTTTGTTTGGGCTAGGACTACCTCCTGAAGGATATATAGGCATGTTTCTGCTCCTTCACCTCTTGAAAGCCATGTGGAATTATATATCTCATTCTGTAGCCTTCAAAGTCTGGGCTTTTGCACATGAATCAGATCAGAAATTGGAGCTTCCTTATTCTTTATTTGACTGTATCTGGATTTTTTCAGTTAAAGAAAGCAGACTACAAAAATGACTCTTGTATTCTGACATACTAGCAGAAAATTAGCTGGAATGTACAGAAGTATATAGTTATAAATGAAAGTCAATGAAGAAAGAAGATTCTATTAAACACCAAAGTGATAATAAGCAGTAACAGTTACTTGCTTTAGGCTCTTTTAACCACATTTTCCTATTCTAGTTTCCATCCATTAATTTAACACAAATGTGTACTTTCTCTGCTTCAGGTTTGGGTTTTTTTTTAGCTAGAACGGTTGCCATGGTTATCACAAGGACAACCGAAATGTAAGGAATACACAACATCGATTTTTGGTGGTTCATTCTGGAATATACTTAAAACTCTTGAAGCCTGTGCACGGCAGACCTGGTTAACGAAAGCTCTCTGCTCAGTCATGTTTCGTGGGTTTGTTCATTCACATGGAAGGTTAAGAGTTTAATGGTTAGGGCACATTCCTGGGAGATGGAAACCTGCACCTGGCCCTTAAACTGGCTATGTGTTTTACACTGAAGAGTCATCACAGGTTGCAACCCAGCAAACAAAAGAGTAAAGTCCCGGGAACAGGCATGAGAGCCTAAGACTATCTCTCTCCTCTTCAGTTAGTACTTGTACCAGGCACTTTCTTACAGAGGGGAGAATTTATTACTTCTGCTTCCATCAGCTGTGCCCGTTTGTCATTCAATGTAGCTTCAAGCTTGAAGAGGAGAGTGTTGTAGATCCATCGGGAAGGGAACCAAGCACTTGACTCAGGTGCCTAAAATACAAGCAGCAAGGATTTTTCTCTGCTGGCCTTCAAAAAGTGCCCAGTTGTCCCTCCGCTTAAACTTGAGCCCCTGAACATTTACCTTAGGAGGATTCCTTCACAAGACACCTATAATTTAGGTGCAAGCTTTATTTACAACTCTTTTAAGATTTGGCCTTAACTTGAGGTCCTGGCTACCCCATGCAGACCCTACTAGAGGTGCTGTCACAGGGGAGTAATTTAGGGTTCTGCTTGCTGCAAAACAGTGTTTAGATTTCTTAAAGAAAAGCGCGACTTAAAAGAGTTCGGTGGCAGGTTCCCTCTATTATTTACTGCATGGGGGAAGTATGCCAAGACGAATGCTGCTTACCTTCCCTCCAGGTGCCTGTACCCGTTCACAAAGCAAACTTCAAGGCGTCTTCCCTCGCCTGATAACCGTCCACTCTGAAGTCTGTGTCTTGGAGCTCCAGAGGCAAACTTTCAGGTGAGGCCGTATCCATCACAGCGCAAACTGTCAGGATTCTTCATTCCCTGATAACCATTCACTCCGGAGTCTGTATTTTAGAACTCCAGAGGCAAACTTTCGGGTGAGGCCTGATAACCATATGCAGAGCAGACTTTCAGGATACAAAATTCTTTAAAAAAAAAATTAATGGAGTAGAATAGCAGAAGGGCTGGCTCAAGCTGGGTACCTGTGCAGAGGCTCCTCCCAGGCACAGAAAACTACAAACATTCATATCTTTACAGACCATTCACATTGTGATTCAGTCCAATAGCAAAATTTCACCCCTACGTCCTCTTGCTCCTCATTGGATCCTCTCTTTCTGATTCCACGTGGGACTTTGTTTTGTTCAGTTGTAGACATTGTTTTCGGTCCACAGCCTTGCAGATACTGTTTTGCCTAAATAAATCCTTTCTTCTCAGCGAAATTCAAAATAGCCTTATCTTACAAGTGTTCAGTGTATTTTGTAGTTGCTTTTAGTAAATATGAGCAGAACTTTACAGCTTAAGATTTTAGCAAATCAAGCTTACCAAGTAACATGAAGCAAAGAGTACACAGAAAATCATACAACCTTATATCTCTAAATAATGAATTACATTTAGTATGCATCTACTTAAGCTAAATTATTAACATTGAACTTGAATTGGGCTCATCCACCAACCTGTGAACAGTAAAACCACTGCCATACAGCTCACTTATGTAGCAGGCAGAGCTCAAAGTGGGTTCATCCAGGCTGTCATATTTATAGAATGAAGCGGTTGACTTGTAGTCAAATTGCATACAGTAGGAAAAGTCTGCACGAGGCTCACTGCGGCCACAAGCCACCGGGGTTCAATGTGTCATCTGCTTCCTTGTGGGCCTCCTGGAAGGAGTTCTTGGCCTGGCTGCAGCTCAGGCCTTTACCTCCTCAGGAGTCTGGACCAAACTGCTGCTGGTTTGGCTGGGGGGGTCTGCCACGGGTACTTTCGTCTCCTCTCCTCCCCTGTCTGCCTCGAGCTCTGCCCCATAGTCTTCCATGCCTGTGCTCATGGGCAGCATGGGCAGCAGCAGGACTTCCAGAGGTTTTATGTTGCCATGGGGAATGTGCCAACTCAAAGCATCCCCACTGTGGGTATCCCCTATTAGACTATTTTCAGCTCTCCAACCTCATCCCTGATTGCTGTCTTTGCTTTTATTTTTTGGTTGTTTTTTTTTTTTTTTTTTTTTTGGTTTAAAAAAAAAAAAAAAAAATCCCTGCTGAGCCTTTTGCTTTTCCAGAACTGCAATATAGAGCCTGGCACAGCTCTAATGAGAGTTTCAGAAACACAAAATCAAGCCAAAGTTGTAAATTCCCATTGGAAATGTTCACTGGCATCTGTAAAGTTTAACATTATCCTCTGTCCAATATGAAATCTCTTGGCAAAAATGATGTAAACTTGTCTTCATTAAATGTATTAGCAGACATGGGGGATAACCCTTGCTAATAAATAGACTGTAAACACTCCATAGCCTGCCTGCATTCAAAAAGAACAAAGGAAATAGAAAACTAAAAGAAAAAGAAGAGGAAAGGAAAAGGAAGAGAAAAAAGTATTTTCCTGTTCTGTTCAGGACTTTTTTTCTCTCTCAAGCCCAAAGTAGACTCTACAACTACAAAATCATTTTTCTATGCCTCTTGCTGGAGGTGGCATAAGATGAATTCCAACTCTTAGACCAAACCAAGGGTTTGTGAGAAAAGATCTTCAGGATATGTGGGCACAATGGGTTTCACATGATCTTGGCTAAGTCACTTAACTCCGTGTTTCAGCCTTGCTTGTGCTCTGGCAGTGGTAACTGAAGCTAATTGGTTTTTGGAACTATGCTTATTCGTAGCATAACCTGAAGATTGCTCAAAAATTACTAGTTTATTTGTTAGTTTGCTTTTGGGAAGATAGAAATAAGGGAGAATTTTCAATTGGGAAAACATCCAACATACAGACTCAGACCGAGCTGATATTAACCAGTCTGCTAGTAAAGCTTCAGCTCAACTTATGAGAACTTGTCCTGGTTTTCTTAAAAACAAGACAAGTTTCTCTTTTAGTGAATTTTCCTTTCAGCTAAAGCCTTCTTAGTAACTGCACTTTTCTGAAGTTGGATACATGTTTTGGTAGACATAGCAATGGAATGCAAGGTCGCTGATAAGGATGCACGTCCCGTAAGTGAGAGGGGCAAGGAGGAGCAAACTGAACAGGTGACTAAACTGATCAACTAAGTATTCCATCTCATCCACGTGATACTTCATATAAAAGTGGGAGATCATGAGCCCCTCGGCCCTCTTTCTCTTCTTCGACTATGGCCGACATCTGGGAAGGATCCTGCTTGCCATCCCTGCCAACTGAGGCCTAGTGACAGACTGAATCCAGTTCTGGTTTGCTGCAGAGTCCAACCCAGAGCTTCTGGGGCCTTGCTCAGCTCCTGCTGGAGCAGTGCTGAGCTTTGCCGGGGAATTCAAGATTGGTTTTGTATACTTTGTATTATTTTCTCTATTTTATTAGTAGCATTAGTAAAAGATTTTTAATTTGTTTTCCAACTCTGTCTCTTTTGGTCCTTCTATGCCTTCCTATAACCTGTACTCAGTGGGGAGGTGGGGGGCTAAGAGAGGTTGGGGGGGAAAGGGAGTTAACAAAGCATCTGCCACGGTTTATTGTCACCCTGCAATCAAACCGTAACAGAACTGTAGTCCCTTGGGAGTCCTGTGGGTCCCATTTCCCCAGGAGAGGACACCTCTGGAGACACACTGTGGGGCCCACAGCTGTCAGTTTGAGGAGCTGTGTGATTCAGAGTGGTGGCCTGAGCACAGACAGAGGCTCCAGGGCGCTGCAGGAGGTGTCACTGAGGCCAGTGAAGGGATTCATGTGACCATTGCAGGCGTAAAGATGAAACTTTCTAAACTCACATAGTTCACATATGTTTGGAACTTTCCATGTCGATTTGATTTTCTAGCCAAAACCAGAGAGCAACAAGGAAACACCTGATTTCCCAGAAAGAGCATTTTTTTCCCCCCAATTTTCTCTCCTATCATTTGTTTCCTCTCTCCTTGTCCTACACCTGCAAAACTGTGTGCTACCTTACAGGCTTTCTAAGGAATGCCCTAATCCTAGTGATGCCCTAAAAAAAAAAAAAAAAAGAAAAACAAAAAGCCAATCTCAAAAGGAAGAAATGCATTAAACTTAACAAAAACCCAGGCATATGGAACAAGCATATACTGCCTTGATTGAACATCAGAAACATTCTAATTGTTACAAAATGCTAATGGCAAAACCACTGGTTCCTTAAGTGAACATTTTACTAAATCACAGGCATTTAATTTCCCCTCATGCATTTCAATAGCATGAAAATAAAGCACTAAGAGAAATTTGAAGATTCTGTTTACCAAAAAAAGATTTGTTGTGACAATTAGAGTCTTTTCAAAATGATATTTTAAAATATTATCCATCAGCTAAGCACAGAGAAAGCACATAATTTGGCACTAATTTGCCTCTAGCTCGAAATATAGGGCTCATTTCAGTAAACTGTCTTGAATAACTTTAGCAAGGGAATGTAAAGGAGCTCCTCATATGACTAAAGAGATGGAAAGATTTGGCACTTTGGAGCTCCCAGGGACGCAATATCCATATATTTCTAATCAGAGTAACTTCATTAGTGCATTTTTGAACAAATTGTAACTGATTAACTGATAATTAACCAGTGGAATTGATTTTTATTTCAGACCATCAGCCCACACATTGTTAGGGCTATTTCACTTAGGGACAGACAACTTGTCTGCAATTTGGAAAAGCAGAGTAATGGAACAGAATAAGATATTTTGCCCAGAATGACTCTGGAAAGTTTATGTTAGTTATCTATGTTTGATACAACCTTTGTGAACTAGAATCCTTCTTTATTTCATTTTATTCCTCTGACTTTGCAATATCCCTAGTCTTTCTGCTCAAACACTGGACTGACCCACAAGGTAAACTCACTTCCCAGCCTGCCTACAAATTTCCTCTGGACAAATCATGCTTGCTAAAGGACAACCTCATTTCTTATCTTCCTTGCTGAATAAGATGTGGTAGTAAACCCTGCCCCATATAGCCATTAAGCCCTGGGAGACATTCAGACACTGTAACGACAGATGCCACCATGTAATTTAGGCTAGGCATTAAGTACTCAGCTAATGGGTTCAGTGCAGGCGCGGGTTGGCATTTGCTGTATGCTAACTGATCTTCCATCTCCTTTGTCTACAAAACCTTAAAGATTGAGCTGGAGTTATTAATGTGTGGAAAAATGTATGCCCTGAGAATATTGGTACAGACAACATGAACACTGACAACTTAAAGGGACAAGCTTTTGAGGAATCAAGTCTGTATTTGGGCTGAAACTGCAGGTCCACAGAAATGAATGGCCAAATTCCCAAACGACTTCAAAAGAGCATCTTTTTCACCTCAGAGGTGTTTCAAGGTATTTAGTAAATTCATCAAAGATACACAAACCATTACAGATTATTCTTCTGTAAGTGAAAGTTCAGCTCTTAATCTTTTTACAAACCTAGTTCAGATACTTCTAATGGACCTAGAGCAACAATCAGAAAACAGAACAATGAGACTAGGCCCTTTGCTTTATCATAAAATAGGTAATAAATACAGCCTTGTGAACTGCATAAGCCAGCCCAATAAAAGTGCTGATGTGCAGAAGACTAGTAAAACTCTAGCAAAAGTATAGAAAAAATAAACATTAAACAGTTCAGGCATCTCAGCTGTGCAAGTCTTATAGCAGTACAACATATTTCTGCAATAAAAAAAATATATTTACTCAAATCTACAGAAAACTGTTTTATGAAGGAATGCTGTGTTGTGTTCTGACTCCGTTCAACTTCCAACACAAAACAGACATGGCTTTTGTTCAATCTTTACCCAAATTCTTTCCCACCCACTATAATAAGAAAAAAATTCAACTTCCCTCTTTTAGATTTACAGATTTTTTTTTTCCCCACATCCCTGAATAGGAACTGATCTGTTTGATCAACGATGGCAGGCTGCTTTAAGGACACTGACACACATGTGACATCCACAGAAACCGTTCCCATTTCCTGGAAGCCTGGCATCATTCCTCAGTCCTCTTCCTTTTTCCTCTACCATTTCCCCATGCTTTCTCACAAATGTGAGTATCTTGCTAAAGGACAAATTTTATAGATCTAGATTTATCTTAATTTTCTGTAAACAGTCATTCTCACCGGCTGTGTTTGCTGCTCTGCTGGGCTATGTCATCTCACAGCAGGCCCTGAAGTGCTTCAGCTCCATTAGAAAGAGTTTAGTCATGCACAGGATCCAGGGATGAAATGCTTGCTGAAGTCTCTCCTACTCCTGCACAAAAAAACAAACAAGAAAAAAACACACAGTGCCCTGATCATCTGCTTGCAGGGCCCTATCATCAGCTGTTTTAGGGCAGTGTCATTCACCTAAAGCAACCTCTCAACCCCAGTTTTGTTTGGAAAATTTGTCTCTCCAAAATTTCGTTACATGATTCTAAATACTATATTCACATTATACATAAAACTCCTTTTCTTTTTTTTTTTTTTTCCTAATATTGACCTTTATATTTTGACTTCTGTTCACCTTAAATTCAAAACTGCTCCTTGGTTCTGGCGGGGAACTGCTTTTTCACAGCTACACCCCAAGGCACACCAAAGTAACAAGGAAATTCAAGCTGGCATGCTCTTCTTTGCACTCCTTGCTTGCCAACAGAAGCCAACAAAGGGCTGCTGCCAGGAGGCCAGATGAGATGAACCACCTGTAGCAATGCCCAAATTTAGGGTCGTGCTGGTGCCTATGGGCTGCAATGTTTTTCTAAACGTCCTCAAGCACACAGAGTTTTGTGATGGTTATCTGAAGGCTGTCGGTCCATCTGGCATCCTCAGAGCACCATGGCAGCTCTTCTTTCAATAACTGAACCCCAGAAAGGAGCTCATGCTTTCAAAGCATCAAGGTAGCCAGATCATGTACTGGGCAAAGCATTAACAATTTTGTTGGCCTAGCCTCACAGGCAATGCCATGAACATGCTCAGTACATCCTTTTATGATGCATGGTCCACAAAGATATAACAGATGAGAATTGTTCTAAGAAATTAATTTTCCAAAAGGAATATACACACTTTGATTTGTGAGGGGTTTTTTGCCCAACAAGGGATGAAAATTAAATCACAGAAGTTCTATTAATTCCCATTCTTCCTCTCCCCTGACCAAAAAAAAAGAAGTGTCACAGAAAGAAGATCATGAAAGTAAAGTTCTTTTACAAATAATTTCATAAATATAAAAGATTATATTTGTGCTTAGCAAACACCCAAATACTATGGAACAGGTATGTTTACATACTTAAACAGGAATCCAGGGTCCAGAGAGGATCAAGGAACTGTGTACTGTTGATGAAAGGATGAAAGAATATAAGAATAAAATTAACATATCTAAAGTGGGAAACGAGATTTACATTTGAAAGTCAAAGCCACAGTCTTGCCCTTTTAAGGAAACTACATTTGCAGGAAAACATATATCCCAATACTGAGTTCATATGGAATTAAATAGGTTTCTACACATATATGTGGAAACCTGCTTACATAAACTCCAGTGAGGAACATGAACACAGGAATAATATGTTTCTATTCTTAGTACTGAATCACTAATAGTGAAGCAAATTAGTGTAGTGCAACTTCTTTTTCAAATATAATTCAGTGGTGCCAACAAACACCATCCCAAACTCCTCAGGAATTTTTCTGCCCAAGGCTACATGGGGGAGGACATATATTTTCATTGCATGTACAACTCTTAAAAACACCATTGTAATTGAAAGATTCAGAAATACTCAAACTTGAAGCAACTATTTTTCCCAAGGCTTCAGAATGGTGTTTCAAAATCCCAACAGAAAGTCCCTATGAAAAGGTAGGGGTCCCACTGCATATGGCATCAGTAAAAGCCTATGGTCTAACAGCCTCCATGCTCCCTCCAACAGAAGCTTTCTGGATTTATTTGCCCTAGAAGTTGTCTCTATATCCAGCTCTCCAACATAGGCATGTCAATAGGTTGACTCCCCTTCTCTGGCACACAGTTCCCAGGCAGCATTAATGGAGAAGGCATCAGCTAACATACTGCTTACCCAGACTCTGCTTAGTGTACCAATACCATGCAATCAGCCATTCAAGCTTTTTGGTGTCTCCTCAGCTCCTCTTGTCCCTCCTTTTGGGAGGTGGCACAAAGACGCATATCTGCAGATCCTGGGGTCCCCAGGGAAGTGCCACTTGGGAACTTCCAGCTCTCTCTCTTGCCAAAGACCTACACACTGTACTGGGAAAGCCCAGCTAGTACTAAGAACGACCGCAGCAGATTACTTCCTTTGACAGCTTTTGAAGATATCTGACTTTCTTAGTGGCTTTTTTCCCCCTTCTGTCTTTATTAACTTCACCTTCTAATTAGGTCCCATGAAGATGCATCTCTTCATCTTACTTAAAAGGTTCATTGACCCTCTGGCGTACTGTTATAACCCAGTAACCTGTGAGTATAGTAATTAGGACATTATAAAACACTGAGCTGATCTGTACATGTTTCACATTCAGAGGAAGAGACGTGTGCTGTGTTGCAAGGAGAACTGGCTGAAGCAAGACAAACCCAAGTGAAGCACAAATTAATATTTTAAAAAAGAAAGTGGGGATTATTCATGGGAAGAAGAGATTGATTGGAAAAACAAATTTCAAAGAGAGATGATAAGGGTACCACTGAATTTGCTTCAAGAAAGGTCCAGGGGAAGGAGGTAATAAAAAACAAGCAAAACACAGGAGAGGAAAGGAGCAGCATTCACTCACTGGCTTTTGTAACACATTCCTACTGCATCAGACTAACTGTAACAGAGCACATGATAAAAACATAGTCAAGAATCAGCTCCTGTCACATACTGCTCCTCATGTGACCCATGACATGAAGATGGTGACAAATTGTCTTCACCACATTCCTACAAATAATCATATAACTCTACAAGGATATTCATGCAAATTCAACAGGCACAACTTAACCATAAAAAAAATCACAGCACCTTTCCTAAAGTGTTTTTCTTGTGAAGACAACTGGCACATTTTATTTTTATTTACTATTTCATTGTTTTTCAGGCAATAAAAGAAGTAGAATGTGTCAAAATGTCTGACAACACCAAACACCAACAGAGAGATGAAACTGCAGATACAGTGCTATACATCACTGCAAATATGAAGCAGAATTTCAAGCACTTGTTTCAGACATCCCTGAAAAAAATGCTTTATGAACCACATCCTTGTCTTTTTAATCAACAAAGCTATACTGCCTTCAGCAGAAGTACACCGCTAAATATACATGTGCTAATGCACAACATGATACACTCAAACAAGTATATCATGCTTAGATCTATGTCAATGTAAAAACCACATTCAGCATGTACATGGAACTGTACCTAATTGTACCAGTGGAGAATGTAGCTCATTAAATTGCTAGATTTAATGACAAGATTGTTAACAGTACAGAGATATCTGCAAAATCCCTTGGATCATCCTGGATTATCTCTTCAGCTTTTCCTCTAACATAATTTTTAATTTCCTTGGCGGTTAATCCTGTTATAGAGGAGCTTTTGAGCAAACACTTTAATTTTTGAAATTTCTAAGTGGTATATGATGTGAATTGATTTCTATGATATCCTTTTTCCCTTGTGCCCCTTTGCTGATTAAGCTCTGCAATAATATTATGTAATGGAGCCCACACATCACCCTTCTCTCTCTTATAGAACAGTCACATCACACCACATACTTTTACAGGCACCTCAGAAAAATGTCTTGCTGGTTATAAAACCCACACACCATTTTTTTAAGTGTTTTTTTTTTTTTTTTTCCCCACGGAGATCCTGATCTGTTTTTTTCAACATCGGTTAGTTATCCTTGTAGCTGCCTGGAAAAATAGGCAATGTCAGTCTCGCTGGTAAATCCTGAATAAGCAATGTTAATGATCACAGTTTACAAAATGTTACCACAGAAGACACCTCAAAGTTCATCAATGAAATAAAGTGTGCCTTAAAGCCTAATGCTATTCCTATTAATCAAAGCTTTTCCACTTCATAGAAGCAGGCACAGTTTGAGAGCACATGTATCTGGGGAACTCGGCTTGCTGTAATTCCAGAAACATTTGTCTTCCCCGCAGAATCATGCAGCTGAAGGGAACTGGTCAGGTATGATATGACCTGCAGTCAAAATGCTGGAATCTGGTCCACTGACTTAGGTGCACACCTTCTACCTCACCATTAGGATGTCTGTGAAGCTGGTCATTTAAAGCAAAGCCCTTCATGTCATGTTTGGCTGGTAGAAAAAGGAAAGGTCATGGTGATGCATAGACAAAGTTTAATGCAAGTTCAAAAATCTTTTTTCCTCTTTTTTTTTTTCCCCAATTCTCAATTACATTAGAACATCTAGCATAAGACCACTACATCCATATGTGCCTAATGGTTTGAAAGGGAGGGGTTTCTGGAAGAAACAGCTATCCCAGTTTTACTAGGTATCTGACTAGTGACCATGTACTTTCTCTCAAATATCATCTTTATCAATCACGCTTTTTTATGTGATGGGAAAACCTTTTTCTCTAGATGGCGACCATCAGATCCACATAAGTGTGGGATGATAATTTCGGCATTTGTGTGGTTTTTTGCTTTTTTTTTTTTTTAATGTAGTTCGTGCCAACGATAAACAAACTTCAAAACGCACATTCCAGGCAAAGGCAATGTATGTGTGGGTCCCAGGACTCCATCTCTCTCCAACAGGCTGCTACCCAGCCTTTCAAAAACCAGCAAAAGAACTCACACATTTCCATATTTTTGGTTTTGTGAACCAAAAGGATCACAGGAAGCTTTAGAAAAATCTTCCTAAAAAGAGATTATGCAACGTGAGACATTTTCTCTGCTTGTCCAGATGTGATCCCCAAACACTGCAAAATCTTGCAAATAATTGGAACTATAGAAGCCAATCCTTGTCTAAGCTGTCAGAAAAGATTGGGAAGCACCTGCAGAGGAGTAAGGGCATCTGGAATCATGTCAGAGGGGATTAAATAAGGAATAAGAGAATTGTGTGGGTCTTCGAAGGAGATAGGACAGAGAAGAAAAGAACGGAAAGGAGAAGACAGCATTAATAATGTTTCAAAGCTGGAAGTGTCCAAATCAGGTCAAAAGGAAAAAAAAAAAGATGGCTTTAGCAATCTTTGTGCGTATAGCTTGAAGGGAGATCAGAGAGCATGTTGTTATCACAGACAAGGAAGGATGTAAAGGAGTCTGGAGAAGGAGATTTAAAACTATTTCCATCCAAGTTTTCTCACTGAAGCATTCAGAGCTTCTGTATTCTAGCCTTACTTCAGACCATCATCATAAAGACATAAGCAGAATTCACAGCCATTTCTGCTCCTCCTTTTTTTCCAAACCCACATTTCACAGTTTAAATAGTCAATTGTGGTGGATGAAGAGATTACAGCTGTATTTATAACACTGAGTTGTTGGTCCATTTAAACAGCAGGTGCAGCAAAAAAAGCTATCCTTGAGTTTCTATTCTCCATTAGCCTTGTCAGCAAACATTATGTGTACCACTTTAGGAAAACATCTCATTTTATCTGCTGTGGGGAGAGAAGGAGGGGAGGAACAGGTAGCAACAACTTCGCATCTCTTGTAGTTGGGGATTTCTGCCAGCTGTGTCACTTATACTTAGGCTTCATTTTCTGGCCATTTCCCCTCAATCATATATCTCTATAAACACACACTATGAGAAGAATACAAGCTGAAGTTTGCAGAGTCAGTTTCTCAAATGCACCAGAACACCAAAATTCAGATTGTCTTCAGAAATTAGTATCGGCTGGTGTGGAACTAAAGCAACATCTTTCACAGTCACCCTGATATACAGTCTCTCTGACCAAAGAGTAACCAGCGTTGTGCCCCTTCCTTTCGCTTTCTGATCACTAAGACTTGCACACAAAAATCCCCCTGGCCCACAGAGGAAGCACCAGTCTCTGAGAGCTTCCCAATCCCGAACTACATTTCTGATCCCATCCCCATTCTCCCCTATCTTGATCCCAGCAACGATGGGTACTCTTTTGACACTACACTTCCAGGGCAAAATAAATATTTTTTCCTTATTTTTTTTCTTGGAAACAGCTGTCTCACTTCAGGTGAAATGGAGAAAAAGTCTTGAAAGTCTGCTCTTAGAGTCATTCATCTCTGCACTGATGGCCTGACTAGAAGATCTAATTCAGTCCCATGTTCTTCAGAAAACTGTGATATTGTTTACCTTAATCATCAGGAAAAAAACAAACAAACAAACAAAAAACACACAAAAAAACCACAAAACAAAACCAAAAACAAACAAAAAAAACCCACCACCGCAGCACACTACTAATTTAAATTCACCCTGCAGGAAATGTTCTTGAGTGAGCTCTTCCATAACCCCTGTGGTCAACAGTAAACCATGTTTATGGACTCTGATCACAGATTAATTTCACGATAGTGATATTTTAAAAGAAAAAAAAAAAGAAACATGAACTTCTGTTTGTTCAGCATTACCACAATCCAACTTCCGGGAGCCAGCATAGTTATTTCAATACATCACTGCCACTGCTTGAAAAACAGGCCCAAATTTATGGGAGGCACAGAGCCCTAAAACAAACACGTAACAAACAGTTCTGGGAATAGTAGAAGCAGCAAAGCCTGATTTATTATGGATGAACGAAGGCTGAATTTGCTAAAAACTAAGATCTGACCAATGCTCTTCCCTCAGTTGAAACAGGCAAAACACCTAATTCACGTGTGGCCAGCCTAGTGCAAGTGGGGATGAGCTCATGTCAGTCTGTTTGTCCCTCATCTCCCTGTTTTACCCAGCCATTTATCAACTTCCAAGCTGTTAGAAAATGGTGTATCTAAGTCCCCTAGCTCTATGTCAAAATCAAGAAACCAGCTTGAAAGTTATTGTTGGAATTATATGTGTATGTGTATTCTCTTCACACAGAGAACAGTGGGGAAAATGGATCTTAGAGCTATGCAGGAAACTGGAGATTTTTTCATCATTTTCTGAGCACTGACACAACTTTCCATTCCTAAACAACTCTTTAATATCCATTGATTCTGCAGATCATACCTGAGCTATTTTTAGGTCATAGAAATATAAAATTCAAATAATAACATCAGGCATCTTCAAATACCCTAGTGAGAAATAACTGTTTATAGAGGAATCTGTGAAACCCAGCCTTTGAGGCCACTCACTGCTAATACAGGTTTATGCAGCAGAGGCACACACACTAGGCTGTGGGGGCACTTACCTTGGAAGCTGCTGGGTCAAGCAGCTAAAGGACTTTAAACTTGGTTTTCACTTTGTTTCTTAAATGTCTTAGTGAGGATATCCAATATAAAAAAATCCTGGTATACTTGACATGTTTTCTCCAGGTTGCGGGAGGTGTGTGCAAAATGATGGCACATTCCCACAAGTGCCATCTACACTCTGGGGAACAAACGGTTCCAAAAGTCAATGACAGTGAAGACAAAGACCTCCTAATGTGAAGTACCAGGGTGAAAATTACTGGGGAAACAAGCAAGGGGAGAACGAAGAACTGATAAGGCAGATGGAATAACCCCAGACTGCTGAATAACCTACAGCAATTTTCATGCCACTCAGAAACACAAACAGCTCATTCTACCAGCCTGTGTGAATACAGATTTCAGCCTTATGAAGGCTGTTCTTTTAGGGCAGTCACCAACACGTTTGAATACATGTTCTGTCCTATCCTATCCTATCCTATTCTTCTTACATCATAATTATCATTGCATCTGTCAAAATCTTTCAGCTGAATGTTACACAACATGACTCAAAACTGTTACATGCAGTATTCACAAATTGTCAACAACTATTTTATTCTCCAGAGAATGTTCTCCTGAAAATATAAACTCGTAAATTTACATTGCACTCACTAATTTATATTCTTAAAAAATCAGGATAGTTTCACAAAATATAGAGTCCTCACATTCCTGAAACTACAATGGGACTCAATTAGACAGAACACAGCTCTTGGCATTCAGGTGGGTCTCCAGGGTTAGCATCCCCACAGCCATTCCTATGGTGAGAAAATCCCAGCTGACAGTTTTTGGTGATTTTTTGTAGATCGGACACCACCAACAAATTTTGAACCTGACTGTCTCTACGAAACTAACTAGGTTATTTGGGTGTCCATTATCTTCTTGATTTCAAGGTGAAGTTCTGTGTGTAAAGTGGGCATCTAGAAGTGTCAACAGACTTCACCTCTAGTGACTGTAGCTTATAAATAAGAATTGGTTCTGTTTAATTTTGTTTTGGTTTTTCGTGAAAGGTATCTGAAAGCTGCCCCCTCCAGAAGCAAAATGGCATTATGTGCTTTTACTCAGAAGCGCCTACTAGGAAGGAATGCCATCCACTTGAACATCAATATTTGCTGTTTTAGAGTTTCACAGAAGGTAGTTCCTGACCCAAGTGAATTCAACCTACAAGTCTAATGATGCATAGCACAAAGTGGTATGACCTTTTAGAGTAGACCTCAGGGTCCCAGTGTTACAACAATGACACAAAAAGATAGTTATGAAACTAAATAAAGAGCCAAAGTTAAAGTTTCCCTTTTAAGATCAACAAAAAGATTTTATTTGAAGAAGTTATTGCCCATTTCTGTGAATAATGAGGCTGCTGCCAGACAACCTAAGAGATATGTCCCCCCAGGCAGTGGTATAGAACTAAAAATTGAAACACCGAGTGAAAGCGACTACAATATATTAATTAATCAGTGGACTTCCAGCTTCTCATTAACAGTCTCCACTGAAGTTTCAGTAATTCCTAAGTATTCAATAATAAAATAGAACCCACTTCAGGGATCCAAGAACAGTGGATTAATTTAGAAAACTTTACCTAGAGCAGGGATTGAGTTTTAATCAAAAATCTAAGGAGGATTAAGGAAGAAAATGCCATAAACAGAGAAAGGCTAAGACAAAAACAAACAAACAAACAAAACCCAACAAAACAAAAAAGAATAAGGGAAAGCAAAGCAATTATTTTGTCATAGAGTATTGAAAAAACTACAGAAGCTGGATTGTGTGATCCCACTAAGAGTTCTCTCAAAGGAATATAACTACTACCACCTACAAATTACTGTATTTTCAGCTGAAGATCCCTAAAATGTTTGGTTGTTTTTTGTTTTTTTGTTTGTTTTATTTTGTTGTGACATAACACATATAAAATAAAGGATTTAGTTAGTGGAGCATCAAGAGCATTAAATTTGCTGAGACTTTCTGAAGGCCTCATGTCTCCAGTCAGACACCAGGTTCTCCATGAGTACTCTAAGTAAGGAAGCCTGGGTCTCAATTACTTTGCATCTTGTGGTTGACAAAGATTTCGGCTGAAGCGTGATTGCAGGGCTGAAGCGTGAATTTATTAGACTTAATACCACTTATTAGACACAAGAACATACATAAGTGGAGGAGGGAACAGGCAGAGGAGGAGGTAAGAAGGAAGAGACATGCATTAGAGTGCCTGACCACCCTCTCCCCAAATTCTCCAGCTTGAGTGGATATCTGAAGTTCTGTCTCTCAAAACAGGTCTCTCCCATGTGGACCTTCATGAGATTTCTCAGAATAATAAGAGTGACTGAAGGCTGTAAAGTTACCAAGGATGGACAGGATACGTGCATATTAACCACTGTGGCATAAACCCCTTCCTTAAGGAAAGCAGGCTAAGAGCACATCCTCTGGTATATACTTTCTGTGGCATACAGCGACTTACCCTGTTTCCCCAAAAAAAAGACCTATCCGAAAATAAGCCCTAGCATGATTTTTCAGGATTTTGGAGGATGCTCAAAATATAAGCCCCACTCCTAAAATAAGCCCTAGTTAGAGTTCATAAAAAACCCCAATTTAAATAGTGTCCAGGCAGCTATGCATGTAAAAAAGTAATAAGTTTTGCAGCAAAAATTAATATGACCCTGTCTTTTTTTGAGGAAACAGGGTAGTCATGAGCAAGTGATGCAGGACAAGAAGGAGTCTTCTTTGGGAGGCACATGAAAACGGAGTTTTCTAGGAAATTTTATAGCATGTTCAACTATTTTACATTTTCCTAAAAAGTCCTGGGTTCTTTGAAAGAAAAAAACAGAAAGATATTTCACTTTTCTTAAGAGTTACACTTTTCATCTTCAGAATAGAATTACAAGTTCATGATGACAAAAAAAAGAAAAAAGCAGCAAAAAGCAAGGCAAAGCAATAGGTCTGTGCAGCTTATTCTAATAAGCAATGATACCATTTCAGTCAGCCATCTGGCTAAATGGTCATCCACTTTGAGCTTTAGCATTACAAGTTCCCAAGAAAGATCACTCTATAAATTTTAACACTAAAAAAAAAAAGTCCACACAATATGTATCAGAGCCAATAAGAATGCATTCTTCTGGTAACTTTGAAATTAGGTTTGCCATAAATTAGAGGGCTATAGAAAAATGTATTTCAGGAAACACGAAGTTTCTCCTTAACAGCCATTTTTTGCCAGACTAAGTCATAAAAACCCTAGAAGGGTTCTTCATCAGTTATTCTGCTGCTAAGATACTGCTTATGCAAGGCAGCAGAGACCTAAGGAAGTCACAAAAGTCTCAAATAAACATAAAGAAACCCAGCGAGTGATCCTCTCAGCTGCACAGTGTATGTTTACACATTACTTTTTCTGTATCTCAGTCTCAGTGCTAGGGATTTATCCAATGGATGGAAGTATGAAGATGAACGACGTCTTTTCTCACTTTACAGAATGCAACTCCACAACTGCAATGAGCAGATATTCTGCATTATGCAATGGCAGCGAGGGAGGCTTGAGTTTTAAGCTCAGTTCCCCTGTGCCAAAGGAGCTGCAAAAGTTTTTGCAGAAGGTGAGGAATTCTCAGTACGGGAAAACTGGTGTCTTATGTCACTTTAGGCTCAGTATCTAGTCTTATTTTTGCCCATATTTGAGAAGATGATGTTAATGATTCTGCTTCAAGTCTGAAAAGAAAAGCAAGATAGGAACAGTGTAGAGATATCTAAGAGACCAGCCAGGCTACCCACCTAAAATGGAACATACTTGCAATATTCATGTTACTCTTCAAAGAGACAGTGTATTAAGCAAAAATTAATGTTTAAATCTGTGGAGCAAAAGGTAGAAAATACGGCTGATTAATAAATGTTCTTGACTGACTAATTCAACAGGACAAGACAGGTAAAAGGTAAAAGATCTTAGTCTTGCGGTGAACTGCTCACAAAAAAAAGGCAGTGAGAATAACATCTGTGATCCACATATAGTAGAGGGCAGAGGAATAACAAATGAGACAGCCACTGTCAGAGATGGAAAGGCTCACCTGAAGGATAAGTTACTCTACCTAACCAGCTCAAGCTCAGGGACTTACAGGTCTCCCATGGGCTCTGATTTTTTTGCCAGCGTATAATCTTCCATTTCTTGTCTGAGTTGCAGCACCGTGAACATACTATGCAGCTCTGAGGATAACCTGATTTTTTGTTCTGTTTTGTTTCAAATGAAAATCTCAGGGATATTATCTGTATTAATGTATACAATGAATAGCATTTTTTAACCAGGTGAATGCCATTTTGTCAATTCGGAAAAGACTAGTAGGGCAGCAAGGTGAAAGCTATCATTTGCCCAGACTGGGAATAAAAATAAAGCCAGCTTTTCAGACACAACTATCAACTCCTGGAGCTCTCTCACCTTCCTCAATACAGATGATGAACTACAAGCACATGTGGTTCACTGGTTGCTTCACGGTAATACCATTGCACAAATTTATCTGACACTGCATTCATGGTGAGACAATCAAATACTTTCATAAATTCGGCATTCCTTTGGTAAAAAATGTTTAGAAGTTCAAGCTAATTCAGAATTGGAAATACAAAGAAGAATATATTGTTAAGCTTGGACATGCTGATAGACTAGTTTCACCTGTATTCAGAACACTTTTTACAGGTATTTTTTATTAAGAGCAGGTAATCCACTTTTTTAATGTACTCCTTTCTCAGTGAAATGTCTGTGAAAATCCAGATTTGACCCACAGTGACTTTTAATCGTAAGTATGCTGACCTTTAAAAATGAACAACAATTTGTGGTAGTTATCTTGTCCCACAGTGGCAACTATGATAAAATAGTTGGCAGGCTGTCAATATCTTGGACAACAGACTTTCAGTAAGACACCTATTGTTATGATACCTTGTCATTCACAGCCCAGATTCTCCCTCAAGCCAGGAACCACTGGTGTGCAAAGTGCAAGATGTTAGTTGTGAGTCTAGCTCTGGCACCTTGATAATAAAGCTATCCTTCCTTGAGCCCCAAGACAAGAGTGGCTGTAAACAATATCAGCTGACTATGTGGTACCAAAGTGGCATTGAGTATCACGGGTTGCCACAGTGGGCATTTGACATATAAAAAAGCCTGTGCTGCTTTGGGGTCCCATACTCAGGAAGGCTTTGCAGGTTCATTAACATCCTCTGTTTAATCCAAAGAGCACAGGTTATGGGGAACAGAGGGAAGGAGTGCAACCTGCTAACTTGAAATTTATTTTTTAGAGACAAATACTGCTCCAAATCTACCTCAGTGGTTCTCAGTGTAAGGTATTTGTTATATTCTTGTAACACCAGGGGCATTGGTGAACTCTGGTGCAGCAAAGATGTCAGCCCAAGTCCCTGAGCTTAGTCCTATTTGAACCTATCTGTTGAAATTACATAAACACAGTGAACTTCATTGTCTCTTACCTGAGACAGGTGGTGCAGGAAGGGTCATGAGAAAGGGCAGGAACAAACATTTTGTGTCTGGTCCCCACAATGAAGCCACACTCTCTCCCTGAGCTGTGGTGATGCTGTTCCTTGAGCAAAAGGGAAGGCAAAGACAGTGCAGGATCCCCCACGGTGCTGGAGTGTATGAGCTCGGGATGAGAGACTGAGAAAGGCTTGGCAGGCTGAGTATCTGGGATAAGCAAGTGGAAGAAGATCAGAATACAGGGATTTGTTTGGCGAGACGTTAAGTGAGGGGTCCAGGGATGAGGCTCTGGTTTGGTAGAGAAAAGGGGTGTCAGAATTAGAAATTCTTTCATTATCAGCAAGGGGCTCAGTCTCGAGACAATACAAATTAGCATGTAGCTGCTGACCATGATGACCTAATACTGGTTCACACAAGCTCAAGACCTCTTTTGCTAATATTACATCCTGTGTCTGCTCGGGTCATAGCACTTTGTTTCGATGAACCTTGCAGCTTCTTTGGTTTCCTACGGAGATCTGGTAATGTGTTTATTTTCTCTCAATTTTCAAACGAAGACCAGCAGCAGGTACTTTTGTACAGCTGACCAAAAAGACTCCCCCATGTATTTGCTTTTGACATGTGTAAATGAATGTACCCAGTTATCACCATTGAGGGGGACTACCAAGAACATTCACTAGGGAAAAACATCATTGTAAAACATCAACAAAAAAACCCCCAAGCAACACTCTTGCTGAAAATCCACCTTTGCGATTTCTGCATTACATATTTGTATCCATACAGTATTCAAAGTCAATATCATCTTGTGGTATATTACATATGCATACCGAGTTGGATCACACGATTAGCTTAGCAAGAAAAGAAACACTGACTTATTAAAGAAATACAATAGATCTATCATCAGATCTTTGTTCTACAGTACCATAAGAGGTGTCAGAAATCCCCCATACTTGAAAGTTTGGCCCAAGTCCAACCACTGCAGCTCAATGCCATGTAAAATTACCTGCTGAGGTCAGAAAGAGCAGAGCCCTGCTCACCACTACTGGCAAAGTCTCTGAACAGCTGTTGTATCAATGGCAGCTAGGGACCATTTGATGGCAACCCTAAAGCAGTGTGGGAGAAAAGAATGGAGAGAAAAGCTTTAACTTGGAGTTAGCTGTCTTGCATTGACATAGCTGCAATTACCACTCGTTCAAGATTACTAGGTACATTTTTTTTCCCTTAATTTCACCATCCTAGGCTCTTTCCCTTGTTTCTCTAGCAAATTTGAGAATAATTATGTTTCTATTAATCTTTATTAAGACATTTTTCATCTTTTGTTTTATGATCTCACACTGGTTTTCCTTTGATAGAACCTCTTTTGTTAAGGCACGTCTCTGTGATATTTGGACAGAACAGTCTTTGAAATACATTAGTCCTTGATTAGTCCCTGCCTGTTTCTCCCTTCTCTATATGCCTTTCCTTAAACTTATAGCAAAATTTCAGCGAAATAACAGATTTCAACTTAAAACTTGAATTCCTGAGATCAAAATACATGCAGTGAGATCTATTACTTTTTATATGAAGAGAAGTAGATAGCAGGTGCCTTTAGTGCATTCCTTTTTTCTGTCAATCATTATCTGTATTTTTTTCTGCTGTTGTTGTGTACCTTTCCCATATCTGTATTGGACAACACATTAGAAAAGGAGGAGGAAATGGATTTTTTTGCCTCTCTGGTGTCACTTCTTACCCCCACTGCTTTCTGCGAAAGGATCAAAGCCATCTACTGGGATAGCACAAAAAGGTTTAAAATGTGTTTGTCTGCTGGTTTCCTGCTGCCCTGCCTGAGTCTCTTTTTCCCTTGGCCATTTACAGCACTGGTACCTTCATTAACAAGGGTTTACAACAACCGCGGCTGCCCCAGTTCTCCAGGGACTCTCCTCTCTCCCTGTCTTTGAGCACCTGTTTTGCTACTGCTGCACATTCAAACCAGGCCCTTTTCCAGCCAGTTTGACCTGGTCAACCAGACAAGAGCAGCCCTACCCTGAAGGAAGCCCTCCTGGGTGACTCCATTCTCACCTGGCACAGAGCTTGCCCAGCTGCATCTTTGCTCACCCTGTAGAGCCCCAGGAACACAGATGCAGGCCAGAACCAGGGGCGCTGCTGCAGCTCCTGATGCCTTGGCCATCTGCAGCTGGTTCTTCATTGTGTGTTGTATCTATGGGTCACACACCCTAGTCAAAAATGGTCTCCATGGTAGTAAAATTTAAGCAGAAGAAACAGATTTTGGAGCATGTGAACCTGCTCTGCCCCCACTCTTCTTCACCATCCAGGGACCAAAAGTTTTGTCACTGCTAACAGGTTGTGCTCAGATTAGCACATCACACTTACTTCAAAAAGTTGTAAGATGTCTGGCTTTTCTGCATAAGAAAAGGGGGATTTGGGTGCACTGAAAGGGAACATGCAAAGATAAGTCAGCTCAGCATAGAAACCATAAGAACAATCGTTCTCAGTCAGTGAAGGAAGCTGACAGATGATTTACCAGTAACATCTGGAAATTCAGAAAATCAGTAGCAAAGTATGCTCTGCCATCGCAACATGTAGCTCACCAGTGGATTTTTATAAAATCCAGATGATGCTGAAAATAGAAGGACCTCCCAACAGCTTGTTTTGTACCAAGGAGGTGCCCGTTCTTTTGGGATGTGAATAAGAAAGGCATAACTAGCTTATCGTATAAAGAATAGAAGTACTATAAAAGGTAACAGCAATAATAGAAAAGGTGACAGTGCTTCTGATTCTAACAAATGTACTAAAAAAGGTAATGGCAATCTTACCTCCCTTCTGATGCTGGGAACCCCAGCTATCACAGCACTGGATGAGCCCCTTCACATGGATCACGGCACTCTGCACATCCCATCTATGGCCAGGTTCACCATCATTGTGGTCTGTACAGCTTTTATAGGATTTTCTTGAAAGTAAACAATTCTATTTATGATTTCTGATGACAGGTAAAGAAATGCTACATGTAGACATGCTGCTTCATCTCAAGACAAATAATATAGATGATGTTGTGCACATGTATGGCATGGGGCTCACACACAGGCATCATCATGCAATTTATCATTTAAGTTAGTCCAGCAGCCACCAAGTTGGCTGAGAGAAGTATACGCCTACACATCTCCACAGGAACGAGCTAAGGACAGTCATGGGATGGGCTCAGGCTATTCATCAATTACTCATTATAACATATAGGTCTCTACAACCATGGCCTATGATCACCCTCTGCCTTGATTTGGATCAAAACCGCTATCTCCTAGTTACGGTGTCTTCTGCAGGGGCCCACTACACAGATCAAGTGAATCACGGGAAATCTGCTCAACCTCAGAAACCCACTTCCCTGTGTACTGCAAAGAAAATGCCATATTCTGTAAAAATCAGTTAGGTAGTTCAAATCTTTTTTAGCTGAGTCAAGAAAAGAACTGGGAAAAAAGCTACAATCTCGGTATATTTAAATGTTTCCTTGATTTTGTGAACAAGTTTGAATGGACAGGTAAAATAGCAGTGGCCATTCTGTGTGCTTTTGAAAACATCTGTCAAGGATGATCAAAACGAACATTTCCAGTCTAAAAGTAAGCTCTGAAAAGGACTGTACTCCATGTATCTCTCAGTCATGCTTTGTTCCTTTTCCACTGCTCTGGCACAAACGGTCTCTCTAAACAGCTGATAATGCTGATCATCTAGGAGGGACAGATAAAAGGAGTCTCTTCTTGAGAAGACTGAGAACATTTTTCACTTCTAGGTCTTGTCTGTCTTGCCACTGGGGAAAGAGCTTCCACCTCTGGAACACGGATTTCTGTGCTAAGGAATGTGCAGGTGGCCCACTTGCAATTGCAACATGCCTCCGCCGTGGGCAGAAGTTGCAAGGGAGCTCAGCACATCCCCATCTTTGAAGATAAATTGCACAAATTCAAAAATCTTAACTTTTCCTTATAGCATCCGGAATTGATCAGTTAGACCAGTTCTGCGTAACAAGCTGGCTTTTTGACTAAAATAACACTAAAATTAAGGGGCTTCTAGAATGACGCTCTGCTTTACCCATACTGGGGCCCTGATCTGCAGAAGGCAGATGAAACTGTGAGTTGGATCCTCTCTAGCTCAGTGCAGAGTGCCTAACAGACATGTAGAAATCTTAAGCTACCATCAAAATCTTCTTGATAGCAGGATAGCTGGCAAACAAATCTCTCATATAGCTATTCAGACAGACTCAGAAATAATGGAACCATTTAGGCATATTCTGGACAGCCCTATCTTTACCTTTTGTACTGAAGTGGGAATTATATCCACCAGAAGCCTTTGTTGGTGTCTTTTCATAGCTTTTTTTGGATGGGAAGAAAAAGTGCTATGAATTTGACATGATTTTGATCCAGAGACCGCTACTAATTCAACACAAAACATCAGGGCTCTCTTTACGTGCATCTTCTGAAAGACTTTCCAAGCACAGTGCTGGTTATTTGCAGTATTTTAGGGCCACTTACAAGACCATTGGCTACCAGATTCTTGTTAGATAGTGTAGGCCCAGAGGGAAGCAAAACCTCAAACTCACTGAAACCCAGGACTATTGTGCTGGTTTAGCTGTACTCCCCCCTGAAACGCATGGCAGTCAGAACCCAGCGAGCTGCCTTGGTAGGGCTGACCCTGAGCTGGTAACAGTGAGGGTCCCCTACAGTTTAGTGATTGCACTAGAGGACAGCTGGAGAGTGGAAACTCTTGCTTCACATCAGTCAGTTGGACAAGCACTACAGCCTCCTTTCTGCATGGACTTGGCAGCAGCAGTACCATTCCTCTTCATGGTCCCAGGAGGCAAATGTCAGTCTATTCAGACCTTTACAAACCTATTCTAATTTTACTTGTGACATTTCTACAGTGAGTCAACAATTCTGCTGTGGTGGCTGTCCCCCAGTGCTGGTACAAACCCTTTAACCCACCTTACTCAGAACATATGGAAAGGATGTGCAGTCTTTCAGGAAGCTTTTCATATGCTATTCGCTTCCAGCAGAAAGAAGGGCTTTTCCTGCTTTCTATTTTAAACGTTGAATCAAACTGAGTTGAAGATTATTGTTTCCTTATGCAAAATGAATGAATAATTAATTGGCCAGGGAGTTCTCTGTGTAGTTCCCATCTCTGAGGAATTTTAGCAACTGATGGAGTCCTCAAGACTGAACACAATTCATGAAAACAGGAAGTGCAGTCTCTGCATTAATATTTATGATTATTCCACATCGTACTCTGCCAATAATCCCACTGGTGCTAAAGCATGTATCCAAGGCTCACAATTTATGGCACATGCGATGATGATACATTTCAAATAATGCACATGATGTGATCACCTGCAATTTCAATGGAATAGCTGGCAACGATACACACTCAGCATGTATCAGAGTAGCTGTAAAAGAGTCATTAGGTCAGGATGCAAATATTTGAAATGAACAATGTACAAAATTTGGCAAGTGCTCATAGAGTCACTAAAACACAGCTGAATAAAATGGAAGTGTACTGTTCCATACAATCGGAGTGTTTTAAACTATTAGAACCTTAAAAATTAAGCTCTGTATGTTGTTCAGGAAACACAGCAGTGTTACCACGCATAGCATTGCAGCCCAGCCTCTCTCAACCACATTTCTGCCAAGCTCTCTCTCACTGGTGCTCTCCATCCAGCTGCCCCAGCACCATGTCCGCTCACCTTCCCTATCAGCTCCTCACCCTTGGGACAGACCCAGCCTAAACCCAAGGAAAAGAAAGGGTAGGAGTAGTTCACAGTTATCTCAGATCTCTCTATCTCCCCACTTATTCGCTGCAGACACATCAATGTTTTCCAGCACAGACTCCTTTATAAAAACCCTCAGTCTGTAAAGAGATTGTCTAAATACAGAAATCCTTCTGTGGCTTGTGGGTATCCTTCTAATATTAAAGGACATCCCCTTCCTATCTGGAAAGTGAATGGCCATATTTGGTTTACTACAGTTGTGATAGAACATACGTAGCGTTAACAGTTATGTAGAAGTATAAAATTTTGCGAGCTGAATTAACTCAAGCTCCCAGAATATCTTGGGTGTTACTTCCCAGCTGTAGATGTTATAAAGCAAATCCTAGCAATTAACGAGTAAAATCCAAGAAGGCTTGAAGTTGCTTTCAATGAAGACTCAAATGTTTTGAAACTTTTTCACAGCAATCAATTTCCCAATGGTAAAAGACTGATCTGGAAATCTCACAAGCGCTGTCATTGCAAGGTCAGCAATTCAAGACTGTGATGCCACAAAGCCAGTTCACGATATCTTGAGGGCTGCTCCTGACAGTAGAAAATGAAAGTGGATATAAAAGTAAAAAGTATCCTTAGAGTTGAGCCGAGATAAAATTTCTCCATCTTTTATGAAAACAGTGGCCAGACAAAGGAGATCCAAGAAATGTCCCACCTGAGGGGAAAAACCTTCAGTCTGCATTCATATTTTTGTAGATAGAAGAGAAACCAGGGTAGAAACTTTGTAGAAGCCACAGAGGCAGAACATTCTCAAACACAATCAGTGAGAAGAGATAAAAATTCACAAATTCTGATATTTCTGGTGAATATGCTGAACTGCTGGGATTTACTCGGCTCTGACTTTCATAACTGTTGCATTTTGAATTTGAGATGAAGGCTTGGACAGGTCATCAACTAACCCAGACTAGTCCATCTGTTTTCTTCTACCTTCTTTCTTAACATATTTTTCATGGAAGACATTAAAGATACACACTGTATGAAAGGAATCGAAATACCAGATACTACCACATACATCTGCAGAAATACAGAAATAACATCTCAGTGGATCTTTTGGAAAAGGGAATGGATCCTGACTGAATTTCGCAGGAAGGGGAATTGCAAAACGGGAGGAGGAGGGGCAGGCGCTGATCTCTTCTCTCTGGTGACCAGTGACAGAACCCAAGGGAATGTCAGGAAGATGTGCCAGGGGAGGTTTAGGTTGGACATGAGGAAAAGGTTCTTCCCCCAGAGGGTGGTGGACACTGGAACAGGCTCCACAGGGAGGTGTCATGGCCCCAAGCCTGACAGTGTTCAAGAAGAGACTGGGCAAGGCCCTCAGACACATGGTGTGAACTGTGGGGTTGTCCTGTGCAGGGACAGGAGTTGGACTCCATGATCCTTGTGGGTCCCTTCCAACTCAGGACATTCAATCATTCTATGTGTCCTCCAGGAATGGCTTTGTGCTTAAGAGTCTGAGTGCTCCAGCTACTGCCTTTGGGCAGCCTAGGTAAAAGGGCAACTTAGTCTGGGGACTAATTCACCAGATTAGGTGGTTCCCTCTCTAAGGCAGGTGTCCTGAATACAGATATTATTCACTTGTGGATATTACGCTTTTTGTGAACAGGACCTTGTTTTATACAGTCCATTTGTGCCTGGGAGAAGAAGCGTCACTCTTTCTGTGATAATTTCCAGAAGCGGCATCCCTGAAGGTGGCACATTGGGAAATGACATTATTTCATACTGTTGTGCAGCAGTAATGTGCACCCCAGTCTATCAAAGATGCTACTTGAGCAATACAAAATATTGGCCAACACCCACAAGGAGAAAAAGATTTCTTTCCTATCCCGAAATATACCTCTGCAGAGTATCTGTTGTATTGCATTTAACCTAATTTACTATGAGGGAGATGAACACCATCCCTGCAACCATGCTATTTTTTAAAAGAGATTGGTGATTCAGCTGAATGGTGACTAAGCCACTGACAAATTTTCCATCAGCTTGTGTATATAAAAAGATGCTTTGAGGGAATGTATCATCTGCAGATGCCACTATCTTGGAGTGAATGGGGGTTTTCCAGTCAAACTACATTACTTTTCAGCTAAAAAATATGCATGTGAAGCTTTTAGTACATTTCAAGGAGGTATTGGGTCATACAGTTGAGCCACAACAGAGAGAGAATGCAAACAAGGTATTGTACCTGACCATTTGCAGAAACTACTTGTTTAATTTACCTTATACGAACTGGATGTATCTTCTGAAAGGATAAAAAGAGATACATTCCAATGAACAGAAAATCACAATCATCCCTCATTTTGGGTGTTAGTTTGCAACTAAAAAGATGCAGGTTAAGTCACTTGCTCTCTACAAACGGCTGCCCTCACCAAGCACAGCACTACAGCTATGAAACAGAGATGAAACTGCCTTCTTCTACAGCCATTCCTGCCTGCAAGCTGCCAGCTAATACTGCAGAATAAGGAGGGGAGAAGGTGAGTTATTAATTTACATCAGCAGAGAGAAAGAAATTAAACAGGTGAAGCAAGCTAAACTGGAAATGAAGACAGGGAACAACTATTGCAGTCTCTTCAGTGGGCCACTTAATTCCTCTATAGTTCCTTTGGAAACTTACTTTCAGGGACTCCAGTGGAAACTCCCGCTGATGACATTCATCGGGATGTTCATTTGGAAAAATCCTAATCCTGGCAGTTCACTAGTGGGTTTGCCTGGTCCTGAAAAACTGATTTCCCTGGAAATTATTTTTTTTTAAATCTACCTGTAGTTCTGCCTGGTTCCTCTGATGATTTACAAGACTAGATATCCTATTTCCTTGCCATGGTGAGAATGAATCTTACAGAGCACAGGCTAGCACTTGTCCTTCTCTTCACCTTGGTTTTAAAATCTCCCAGCTTGTGTCAATGAAAGTTGCTACACATTTAATTAACTGGTTTGGTTGATGCAGAGTTAAAGACAATCCAGTAAATAATCCGTCTATTATTTCTACCCTCATAAGCCAATAATTGAAACAATGTCACTCACCAGACAGCATATGCAAATAAATGTGTATATGATAGACTGCAGCTGAATTTTCTGGCATCTAATAAGTGTTTAATTGCTTTGGAGTGCTGCTAAAAACAAGCAATATTATTAGGATTTTTTTCTTGCAAATTGGTTTTAAAAGCATACGGTCAGTGTTGTATGATCGTAGTCTTATAATTAAAACTAAATAGGTTAGAAATTATAAGGTAGAAGCAAATAGAAGTTCAACAGCATGTATACATATGGCCAAGCACAGATTAGTGTGTGGTGACAGGGTGCTTATGTACAGGTCTAAACATTGTGCTCAAGTACTATACCTGCTAGGAATTACCATTATGGCTTAGGAGGAACTGTGGTTATCTAAGGAGGCCCCAGGGAAGTGAATTCTGAGCTGGGGCTGGCATGAGTATAAATTAACCAATTAAGGCACCTGTATCAATATAAGCATCCTGACTCATTGTTTAATGGGATAATTGGAATTCTGTAGAGGAAATAAAGTTGATTACAAGGATCAAGCAAAGGGAAAGCTCTTTAGGCATTTGTCTCTTCCTTGTGACAAGCTGTAGCTTAGGGGCCAGTGAATCTGTTATGAGGCTGCTAACGTGGAACAAATAGCAATATAGGGAGTGAAAGATCAGATCATTACTTTTTAATGCTCACAACAAAATTGTGTGCATACTTATCTACGAAGAAATAGACAAAGCCCTGCATGTTTAAGAATAAACATGAAGACTATATTCCAACTTTTTTGTATGCATCCAAATTCTCAGAATGTCCTAGTTTTACCTGATATAATACAGCAGATGATTTTTCATATCACTTCACATGCATCTATAAAATAGTTTGCAATATGATTACAATCGTAAGTACTTATAGGTGTCTGATCCTTGCCCCTGATGGGTAGATTTGACCATCAAAGCATACGATGAACAGCTGGTGGAGGAGAAAACATCAGAGATGAGGGGCTAGTTGGTTTATTGAATCCAAGGAGGTATGATGTGGGTGATTTATTCTCTATAAACAGAAGACAGACTGATCTCCAGAAAGAGGGAAGAACAGAAAGGAAATTCACTGTGTTCTCAGGAAGCCATCTTTCACAAAAGGTCAGCAGCCCTTTCACTAGAGTACATCTGAAGAAAAAAATGAAATTCTATCTGTGGATTCCTCTGTCCAAATGTATGCTTTCTTTCGAAGGATTCAAAATATTTTTGGCCAATGGAAAATGAGGCCTATGTAGCTTCTCTTCCATGTTTCTGAAAAGTAAGACGGTTACTTGGAGGGGGAAAAAAAAAAAAAAAAGAGAGAATCAAGTAAAATAAAACACCTGGCATTATATTTTATTCATGTTTCTGATTAAAGTTTTGGGTATGCCAGACATGCCACATCCCATATATATGGGATATCCATAGAGAAACAATAAAGAATGTCTAACTGTCTCTTCATTTATTCACATTCTCCTACTTTTTTTTTTTAATTTTATTTTTTTAATGTGGCAGCCATCATCAGAGATGGAGTTAAATTGAAGCCAGTTCCTAAAAAAAGTGGAAGGTATGGGTATCCAGTAATATTGTACATCCTGTCTTGGGAACTACTGACTGTGCTCAGGGATGGCATTGGACCCAAGAGGTTCCTCAAAAAAAGCTAAGGCTCAAGCCTGTGCCCCTTCTCGTCTTTCACCCTGCACAAGATAAGTTGCAGCACTGCTTGATCCAGCCTGTGGGATAATTTGTCATTGAATGATTTCACTATTATTAATATTTATTCAGTGTATTTTCCTGCAGTGGGGCACCCTGATGCAGTGTGTTTCTCCCTAAAATCTGTACTGAACAATTGTTCTCCATGTTCAGAAGATGTACTTGTGGACTGAAAGATTTTACACCTCATTTAACCTCTAGTATGGTATTCTCTAAAATAACAGGAAAAACTGTAATGCCTTGAAATTTTTAGCTATAATAGAGTAGTTGTTATATAGCATTATATTTAGCATTATTATTATTAAAATATAATTCTATATAATTATTTATTATTTAATATATAATTATTATTTAATTATGTTATATTGCATTTCACACACCTGGAAATAGAGTAATGAGTAGAGCTCAGTAGAAACACTCCACTGAACTATACTGGAAAATATGGAAATCCAAATGCTTGTATTTTACACCACATTTTTCCTCCATTTCCCCATATTTACATTGCACTGTTTAGTTTTTAATTTCATCCCCTACCCTTTTGGGGCAAGGGTCTCTAGAGGACACCAGCTGCAATGCACTGTATCACTCAAGATATGTTTCTTCCATGTGGTGTAGTAAAAGAATCCTACAGTTCAACGTGGGGACTGTAGTAGCTTAGGGGAGCCATGAAATAATATAACGACCAGTACTATAACTCTCTTTAGGCTACAGAAATTCTGTTCCATTTCAGGAATGTAAAAATATACTATTATGATTGAAAATGTCAAACAATTCCATCCCAATTTAGTGGAACTCTGACATTTCAACATTTTGCCTAATTTTACATCCAAACCAAATATGAAAAGAGATAGAAATTCTCAGTTTCATAATAACTGGCACTGCTTAGGACACCATAGTATTTTTTAAACTAACAATAAAATAAATAAAAGTATTCTGTGAGATCTGGAACATATGGTGAAACATCTACTGTTATTCTCCATAATGAGAGTCTATCCACCTTATCAAACCTCTGTGATAAACTCTTCCCCTTCTGGACCTGATGACTTTTGCAAATTGTACAAACAAAAATAACAATTCTTTCTCAGAATAACACACACAGAAATAAAGTGCATGCTGACAGAAACTGAGGACATGCGGAAGTTCTTTAAATGAAACCACATTGAATGTGCATTAGAATCCCTCTCTAGAATAAAATCAGAGGAACAATCTCATTAGGTGAAAAGGATGATGAAAAAATATGCACTTTTTAGAGGCACACAATGAAGTTGGTGTCTCAGCATATACCAGATTATGCTTTGAAATTTGTTTTACTGACCTGAAGCTTAAGCAAGTGGGATGACTCAAGTGTAATTGACAGGAGAGAGAGAAAAAAGTGAGATATTGTCATATGTGCCCTCAACTGTTTTCTCACCACAAAACCCTCCAATATAGAACTCTTGTAATTAAATATCACAGATAAAACCTTGTTGAATACAACTATCGTGGCTTTCAGACATGCCTGTTCTGGAAAAACTCTGCCTCCCCCCCAAAAAAAAATCACAATAAAAATAATGTATTCTGCTCTTGGCATTTCATGTAGTATAAGGTAAAGTATATTCTATGTTGCCACTTGCAGCAACAAAACCAACAACAGCAGCATCTCTATCTGAGATTACTTTCTGAAACCAAATTCAGGCAGAGAGAAAAGGAGAAACAAACACGTTTACCCCAGCTTTGCTACAGTAAATAATCAAGAGGACTACTTGAGGAACATTAAGCAAAGGACAAGATTCTTCAAATAATACGACAATTGAAACAGGGGTGTTATGTATCCAGTTATCTGCAGATCTGTCTTCTCTCAGGGAATGGAAAGGGCACAGAAGGGTTAACCTGCGGTGAACAACACTGCAGGAGAAAAACGAAAAAAAGAGCCGGTCTGTGAACTAGAGGACAAATCCATCTCAACCTAAAATTTGTCATCAGCTATGTTGAACAGGCAATCTTTTCAAATACATGACAAATGACACTGCTATTCATAGAGCAGGCATAACACAGGTTGCCACACTGTAAATTGTTACCAATACTGCCCCAGGGACTGAGAGATGCTCTGCATTCAGCTGTAAAGCACTATAACCAAAGGTGTGCTCAAGTGGAAATCACAGCTAATACAGTAAGAATTATCTAACAGTTATGTGTAACTAACCTTTGTGGTTTGTTGAAAAAAAAAAAAATGAACACCACGGCTTTTGGCATCTCTTTTGGCAGTTGCACTGCATTTCAGGAAATGAGAAACCTTTCATCTCTGGCTATAAGGCAGTAAAGTTCTGTTTTGATGTCAGGTTGGGGGAGCAGATTAATCCAAATGCTTCACATCAGTCCTTGATTTGCACAGCTACAAAGAACAGGTGCACCTTCAGCCCATTTATAACCCCCTACTGTCTTTTAAAATGTATTTTAAGAAGGGCACAGGTTCATGGACCAATCAGTTCAATAAAGCTATATGCATAAAAAAATGTGGATAGTTCTCTTCGGGCTTCTACATGTAGCTCCATGGGGAATTGTGGTTTCAGGCCAAACAACTGCAAAAGCAAAGCTATTATTCCCTCAGCATTTTAGCGAAGTGTACATAATACATCTTTAAGTAAATTAGTGTTGTAACAGGTTTCAACTGATCCATCTTGGGAAGTCAAATGTGAAACAAAAATAGATCCTGTTTTCAATTTGCGCTGAGCAGCGAAGTGATTTGAAATCCTCCCTCGCCACAGGAAACAAAGAAATTAAAAAAAAAATTTGCAACTATTCAGTAAATACATGTGCTTATTCGGTATTTAAATTCAGGACCCAAAGTACTGCGTATTAGAGAGGGCCAGTCCACATATCCAGCAATGTTAGGAAGCGAATGCGACCCTCCAAAAAAACCCCTTTCTCTGCAGTCAGGCCCTCTGTGACAGAGTATGCACTGGTTGTCAAAGCTGCCTCTGCAGAAATATGCAGAACACCTAAACAGCCATAATGTACCATTAGTATACCTATATTCTAAGGGACAGGCGGAGTATAGGTGAAGATATGAGCAGATACTACTTACAGGAATAAACAGTATAGTACAGTCTAAACAATACAGATTGTAACTTCAACATGAATTATGAAAAAGGGGAAAAAATACTTGTAAAATTCCTGCAGAATGGTGTAACCACCATATCAGTAACAAACATAGCAAGCATTTTAAAGCAGAAGAGCCATTACCTTTATTGCTTTAGGTCTGATACGATTATATGCATTTTCTCAAGTAACTGCTACTGGAGCTATCTGAGACAAGTAACAGTATTTTCAAAAACAGAAACAAGATGGTTGCGCTTGAAAGTTTAATATTTCCTTAAAATATTTATGCAATAAAGTGGTCCCTGGCAAGGAAATCTATATGTGTTGAACGAGAGGACAAAAAGAAAAAAAAAAAACAACAAACAGTAGCTAAACATTTAGCTTAGTTTTCAGTACATGATTTTTCTAAAAGTATAAAAGGATAGTGTATGATTTCATAGAAATAGTTGAGATCAAAACCCTGAAAGAATGATTGTTTCACTGAATGTCCTAGACTAGTATAAACCAGACTGTCTCTGATTTTGCTAAAAGAACATGCACGTAAAATTATTTTTCTTAAAGTCTGTTAGTAGAATTGGCACCAAATAATTAAAATTAATCGTGTTTTGTATCATTGTTTCTAATGTGAGCATGATGTTCTTCTGTTTGCTTTTCCAAAGGTCATGTCTGTAACACCCATCGTTAGCGGCAGTTTTTCTGTGTTTAAGGAGACAGCGTGGTTATCACGACATCGAGCTAATTATTATTAGCTTGAAGAAAGCAAAGGATCCCTTCATCTCTAGCTCTGTAGGACAAAAGGAAGAGTGAGAACAAGTAGAATATTAATACCATTTTACACAAAAAGGGCTTGGATTTCGTTCTGCTCATGTGGACTTACATCTGAGGAAAGTGAAAGGAGAGAAAGTGAAAGGAGAGAAAGGGAAAGTATTTCCTAGGTTCTCAGAAGAATAACAAATGGTTGTTAATTGGCAAGTGTTTAAATGGCTGGTTCTAATCAGGGTAAATGGGCTTGTTTTTCCAACACTGGGTCTCACATCAAAACAACAAGAAACAATTGAAAAATCTCTGCTGAAGAAAGTAAGAGGAAGTGGGTTGTCACCAGCTGTTCAAAGACAAGATCCTGCAACAAATGTGTAGCAGCAGATGCCATGTGAAGTGCGGGGAATGTAAATGCATGAGTCATCTCATGAGTTTAGGGGGAGGGAAAAGCTGCAGGCCAGATCCTGGGGGAAAAGATTTTTGTGGCTTTAACTATTTCTCCACTTGCTTTGTACTTTGTTCAAGTTAACAGTATATTTTTGGAAGAAGGTGTCCTTAAGCCCTGTTACAGAGCCACCAGCACCAGGAAAGTCTCTTACAGGATATTATGCTTTGGGCTTATCACATCAAAAAGGAGATGATCCAGCATCATTGTCTGTTCATCAGGGAAAGTAGTTCAAAACATTTCCCCTTTTCCCCTCTCCTTTTAGACTAGCCTAGACTAGACAAGGCTAGACTAGAATAGAATAGAATATTTCACTTGGAAGTGACCTACAACAATCATCTAGTCCAACTGCCATTTAGGTTCATGGTAATAATAAAAATCGTTAAAAGGATAATCTTACAATTTGCAACATTTCACTGATTTGTTTTCCAGTGCAGATTCATAAATAGGTACATTGGCACACTGGGAAAAACAACAAAATTGGTGTAGTGTCAGAAGTAGAAGTACTATGCCCTGCATCTCATAATGGTGACCCCAAGGAGCTCATCTCAGGAAGGGTGCCCCTGGGCCTGGAGGTAAATCCTTGTAACAGTTAAAGTATGATGGAACTTGAACTGCAGATGACAGCTGGATGCACTCCAGGAGATTTCAGTAAAATCCCGTTTCTCTAAAAGAAAGAGCAAAAAAGAGACAGGAAGGAGTCCCAGCTCCTGCACTGGCTGTCCCAGCTAAACTTATCTAAGCACTCTTATTCTCTACTCATTATGAAATACACACTGATTTACACAATCCCATCATTTTATAACAAAACAGGTCATCAAGGATTATCAAATTAATTGCAAAATAATCTTATTGTTTTTCCTCAACAACACCAACTGTCATGTAGAGAGGAAAAAAAAGAGGCATTAACAGCAGACTCTGCACAGAGAGAGATCTACATTTGGAACCCATTTTTATGTCCTGTGCTACTGTGTTCCACTGTGACAAATCCTGAGAATTCCCTCCTGTGAGTCAACCTCAATGCACCCATCCCCAATTCCTCCACTGAATTCATACCGCTTAACAACTCACAAAGAAGGAGCGGCTTTAAGCTGAGCTCTGGGTTTGAGGTTTGTGGTTTTTGTTGTTGTTGCTGTTGTTGTTGTTGTTGTGGGCTTTTTTCACTTTAAAGATGTACTCCAGGGCTAACTGGAAAATAATTATTTCATTTTGTGAAAATGTGTTCAACTTTCAATATTAGAGTATTTCCTGGTTTGGAAACAAACAAACAAACAAACAAATGACCTCAATCAAACATAAAACTCTAAGCTAACAAAAACACAACAGCAACAACAAAAGAGAGAGAGAGAGTGAGGAGGAATGGCCCTCAATAGCCAGTGGTGTAAAGATTTAGAGATTCACCTGTGACACAAGGGACATCGCATGAGTATCAACCCAGTGCAAAAACCATTAGACTCTGAGCTGTGCAGGGGCACGATTTTCAGACTCTGACAGGGTAGCCCCATGAACCCAGTGGCAGTAGGGGCTCATATTGAACTTCTGCCACATAAACCTGCAGAATCACAGAACGTTAAGGATTGGAAGGGACTTCAAAAGATCATCCACTCCAATCCCCCCGTCAGAGCAGGAACACCTAGATGAGGTTACACAGGAAGGTGTCCAGGCAGGTTTTGAATGTCTGCAGAGAAGGAGACTCCACAACCTCCCTGGGCAGCCTGTTCCAGTGTTCTGTCACCCTCACTGGGAAGTTTCTTCTCAAATTTAAGTGGAACCTCTTGTGTTCCAG
>VWYH01003979.1:1096583-1124209 GCA_013399365.1 Pampusana beccarii
GGTCTCACCAGGGCAGAGTAGAGGGGAGGAGAACCTCTCTCTATCTACTGACCACCCCCTTCTAATACACCCCAGGATGCCATTGGCCTTCTTGGCCACAAGGGCACAGTGCTGGCTCATGGTCATCCTGCTGTCCACCAGGACCCCCAGGTCCCTTTCCCCTACACTGCTCTCTGATAGGTCGTTCCTCAACCTATACTGGAATCTGGGGTTGTTCCTGCCCAGATACAGGACCCTACATCAGTGATCGGGGGGAGGTATGTAAGATTATAGTTTCCACTGAAAAGAATTATCTGCAAAGCTATTCTCTAAGAAAGACAAAACTCAAACACGTTTGTACCTGGCCACAAGAAGGCAGCTTGAGGACTGAGCTTTGCTGTGTCTTGTTGCAAAGCACTGGCAGAGGCCGAGCATTAATGAATCCTTCTTCTGTACCTGGACAAATTAAGTAGGAAAGGAACAAAATGAGCTCCTAGTGCCCTTCGTCCCTTGCCTGTCAGATGTGTTGGTTGAAATAAACTGCTAGTGGCATTACACACGATTTGAGCTAGATTTTTCTCCAGGCCCATGATCTGGTTGCTGCTCTGATTGTGTTTCCCATGGGTGGTGATCAGGTCTCACCATGGAAAGCAATGGGACAGCACGGGGGAGCCTGACAGCACCCACGCTTGTTCCTCAGACTGGGAGGTAAATTGCGAGATGATCAAATCTACAGGTCATGGTGTTTTGTTCTTCAGTGATGAAACTGAACGGCAAAGCAGTTATTGTATTTTCAAGGGAGGGGAAATCTAGCCTGATTTGGTTTTGTCATAAGTGATTAGATTTTATATTGTGCTTATGTACTTCTCCTAATCAAATTGGCATGTTGGTTCAAAATCAACCTAGCAGAAAAACTTTCATTTTCTTACCCATTCCACTTTATTTATTGCCTGGATTTAGCAAAGTTGTGAAGCTTTTTTTTCAAATTCTCTGACTAGGCCCAGTTCTGCTTAGCTTATAAAATTTGAAACATTCATAGCCCAAGGTTGCAAAAGCAATTAATATTTATAATCCTATCTTCCTAGCACACTCAGAGGTGTCTCACAGTATGATTTCACATTAGAAATGTCCCACCTGTGGGGATCATTCAAAAAAACACAGATTACAAGTCTGTACAACATAGAACAAGGTCAATACCCAAATTATGGGAATTATCACCTTAAAAAGGTTGCATACCTAATGATGCTCTGTACCAACACTGATTTATAGGTGCTGTACTAGCATGAATCTCCCCTGTGAAGACAGTACTTCAACTATTAAGTTATGGCATTATTTCCTGGTACTTGTTCTGAGCTTTCTCATGAATAAGCTGCAAACTGCATAATGCACTCCTCTCACGATTGACATAGGTAACCCTTACCTCCAACAGCCAGGAACAAAAAAGGGTTTCTCACCTAGCATCAGAGCACAGGTAAATATTACACTGTAAAGAACACAGTGACTAGTGACAAATTGCAGGCAGGACTCCAGTGACGAGAGCTGCTTAGAAAATACCGCAAGTGAGACTGCGTGACCCTGCAGGTATCTTCTGTTACTCCGCTGCAGATATTTTTCCTCTCCTAGACTGAGGCCACACTTGAGAAAAACAACTCCCACCCCATCCGCCTCCAAAAACACAAGTAAAACATTAATTCAGATTATTGTCCTATCAAGACAGAGCTATGAGGGGAAGAGTCAGTTTTAATACTTGGCAGGCAAATATGGTTCCTTCCATTTTGCAGACAGGAAATTAAGGACCAGCAGCACTGGAAAAAGAAACTGTCTAGAGGCCATTTTAGGCCAAGGAAGTTTTGCCATCGATTTTAATGCACCAAGACATAACGTATCCTGTAGTAGCCTGCCCTTTCCTATTTTCCCCAAACTTAGGGTGAACCATTAAATTGATGCTTGCCCTGTAAATCCCATAAGCTATTAATGTAGTTCCCTTAGCTGGTAGATAGATTAATGACCTGAAGCTACTGTAAAATATTTGCAACTTCAGTGCAAATTAATATAATATTTTATCCTCCTTTTATACCTACATCTGTCACTTCCTTCTGCAAAGGATACCAGAAGGAGCTGGACTTTTAAATGCCAAAGTTCTAAATCTTATCTTAAAATTTTAAATCAAACTGTTTAACACATGAATTTTAAATTTCTGCATTTCTATTTTTTATAGCTCTGTCACTTCATTTTTTTTTTCTGCTAAGAGCAAAGAAAATTTAAAAAATAAGATGTGTTTGGGAGTTTTTTTAAACACTAATAAAGTTTGTAAAATGCTCTATGTGTTTCAGGACTCTGGTCTCCTCTGCAGTTCACAGCTTGGGCTAGGTCTAAATATGAATGTCTTCATGTTACTCAGGTTTGAGTTTTCAGTTTTAAGATAGGTACTTTTAAGTTTTCTAGGTATTGTGTGCTACCATGCAAATAATTTTTGTCCACAGTCTCCTTTTTTTTTTTTTTTTAATTTTTATTAAAATACCAAGTCTTCTTCCACCCCCTAAAACAACATAGTTCACTAAACACATTTCTCTGATATTGGATGCAACTCCTGCAGAAAGAAAAATCATGAGAACCTTAAAATGGCTGGATGCCTAAGACATGTTAAGTCACAGAACACTCTGGTCAAGTCTCATTTCTGTAGGAATGAAAACTTACAGCAAGGTCTCCATTCAGGCAGGTACAGCAGGCTGTTAGATTTCCTGTTGGTGGTGTTTAGAGGAAATAAAGGAAATGGCAGAGGAGGAAAAGGTAAAGTTGATTTCTTTCATTGTTCCTTCTTGCCAGCACTTTTCAAAAGTTTGGTTTTATTTATAAACAGCAAAAATGGGTTGAAACTTCAAACTTTTAGGAAAATTTTTATTTCTTTCTACACTTCAGACCCTCAAAATTAAACAAAAATGTAAGTGCTATGAAAATCACAGAAAGCAACCGGCAGTTTGGAATGAAACTATGTGTTTTATTTCTCCTCTGTATTTGCTATTATTATAATTTATGATGAAAACGTAGCCACTTTACAAATGCTTTATTGTTGAATCCCGATGCTCTGTTTTGGCACCAGCATTGGGTACCAAACCACAGGCAAATCACAAGATAAGTTGAACACAGACTCGCAACCACATTCACTCACACTTGATCAAGCTGTCTTGTAAACCTCATTAGTTGTTATTGAGGACTGTTCTGGCCAAAACACTTTTTGGAAGCACATTTCAGACACTCACCCCTCTCTTGATTAGAAACACCTTTCACATCCAGTCTAAACATATTCATGCCAAATTTATCCCTATTTGTTCTCGTCTCAACATTTTCTGCTGTTTTCTTTATGGTTAGATTATGGGCAGCAAGCATGAGTCCTTCAGTACCTCTCTGGCCAGGCTGAGGAAGTCAAGCTTTTTTAGAATCCTAAAAAGAAAAGGGAATGGGCAATCTGCCTGATTACAGCTCCTTTGTTTTAAGGATGTTTTTCTTAAAGGCAGGTGACCAGAACAACAAGTGGTAATCCAAAACCACTGTCAACAATACCGGTGAGACCTCGTTCTCTCTCTTGCAGTACACCATTCAGCATGTCCACAGAATCTCATTAATCACCTTCATGGCTGCACGATGTTTGTAGTTTGTAATCAGACTGCTACTGACTACCATGCGCCTGCCTTTCTCCACTTATAATTTTCAGACCATAAACCCCTAACCTCAAAGCAAGCATTTTCAGTATTAGTTTCCAAAGGCATTCCCGGAGCTTTATCATCAGGTTTCAAAAGCCCTGTTCCTTAAGGTCTTCGGGCCCCTCTGACACACACTCATCCCCTCCATAAACAAGGTTAATCAGCCAAATAATGTTCTTTCTGGAGGTGTTAGTGAGAAACCAAGGAAGCTCATCTTTCTGTTCTCTGACTTATCCTGGTGCACATCTGTCAAGAGCTCCTAGTCATGCAAATTCTAGTTCTGCCTGATTTTTGTATACGTATCTAATTTCATCCCCCGTCCTTTCTTCTGTCTCCAGATCATCATACCTTCTCTCTTGGTCCCTATATGGTGCCTTTTACTCCCCAAGTAGTCGCCCCTGACTGCAGGAGTTGCATCTACTCCCTTTGCCAGGCTAGTTTTTCTTCTCTCCTGCCACTCCATTTCCCAGTTCTGCTATTTCTTGTCACACTTCAAAGTAGCTTATGGGCTCCAGAGTCCTCTCTCTTCTAGTAGCCTGTCTCTCCCCTGTCCTTGTTTGCATGTTTCTGTGGATTGTCCTTTCTGTCTGTGGATCAACCTGCCACATCTTCCTGTTCACAAAGGGTCTCTCAGTCTTCCTGTCTTATCCTCTTTCCCACATCATTTCTTCAGTGGCCATCTGAAACCACCATTTGTGTGACTGTGCTGTTAGTCTTTCTCCCAGCTCGTGAAGGTACACTGACTGGGACATGCCATGAGATTTAGCTCAATGAAATTACCAGGAGGAATTACTGGACATGGCAGAAAATGGAGTGAGAAGGTAACAAGTGTTACGGATAATGCCATGAGGAATGACCGAATTTCACAGATGGTTAAGGGGGAGAGATGTGAAGATGGCCAAATCTCACAGATAATGTAGGAGGGAACTGGGGACGTTTTGAAGAGTGAAACCTTGCTAGACCACCAGGGACTGGCAAATGCTTGGTTGGGTAACCCTATCAGAAACCAAGTTTGCATACAGAGGTAGCAAAAGTGAGACCTGTGCGGAAAAAGTAAACTGAGTGGGTTTCGATTTGAGAGGAGACAATGGTGCAGATTAAGAGATCAAGGTGAATGAAAGAACAGGCATGGGAAATGGAGAGGAGGGGGACAAAAGGGGCTAGCTGAGTTGCCGGTCAGTATGCTTGAGCCCTACACTCGATTGCCACAATCCATCCTATCTGCTCATTCTACTCAGTTTCTGACTATTTTCTGTGTAAGGATTTGGCTTTGTTTAAGACAGGAATTATTGCACAGACCCTTCATGTGAGAAATAGCTGCAGTCAGGCACCTGCTGTTGGATGATGTATTGCCCACAGGTTCTGCATCCCGTCATCCTTGTTTGCTTCATTTTTTCTTTTGAAGTTAAGAAAGAGAGATAAAAGACTGTGGAAGCAAGAGAGGTAGCAGCACAGGGAACAGGAAAAATTTCACAAAAACAAACTCCCCCATAAAATCCCATCCAGACACTGCTGTTTATTGTTATTGGTTCATTGGTGCCCAAGCTGCTAAGCTTTTTGGCAGGGAAAATCAGAACATACTGGACTCCACTCTGCTGTAGCCAGGATGCTTCCAGTACCCAACGTAATTAGTTTAATGCCAGCTCGAGTATCTCTGCACTGCAGCATTACCACACTCTGTCTCAACAAGGAAGACAGAGAGCTAAACAACTACACCTTCACCCAAAGCTTCCTCTTGTTCTTTTGTCCTAGCAGCACTACAAGCAGCACTAACAAAAATAAACTTAAAAAAAAAAAAAATGGCAGTACACTGCCTCTGATATCTCACTAACTGTAATAACCTCAACAAATTAGATCATTTGGAGACCCACAGAAGGTCTTACCAAAGCCACTAAGACCCAAGCTATGCTATATACAATACTGACAAGAGCAGAAAAGAGAAACTCTTTAAACCAAAAAAATACAATCTTTAAGTTTCAAGCTGGATTTAATAATTGAATCCTCATGTTCCCTAACATTACGTGTGACAAGCTGTGGCATGACTTTTCTGATGTGCCAAAAGTCACAGACTACTCCCTAGTTTAGATGTTATTAGCCTGCTAACTGATATCCTGTGTGTCTTAATTCTGCCGTTTCCAGGTAAAAATATAGTCATGGTTATAAAAAATGACATTGATACCCATGCATTGTGTTTATCCCAAACGATCAGTTTACAAAGGCCCATCCCATTTGGCTGGTACCATTCTCTTGAAATCCAAACTGTTGGAGAAGATAAATTACTATTACTACATGCATAACACCTGGCATATTTTACCATCTGAAATGTGCTATAAAATACATTTCCAGTGACTGGCAAGGAAAGGACTGGCGTTGGCTGCCACTAGTGACAGGTCCCTTCCTCCAGCCTTTTGCCTGAGCTGTGCAAAGCCCCCATGAAGATTTATCCACGCCCATGAAGACAGACTTCAGGAAAACCTTGACCTGGGCTCTCAAGCACTTCTACAAATTCTCTCAACTTTAACTTGTGAAATAGATGTTGTCTTTTGGCTGTTAGCAATTAGCTCAGTGTGAGAGGATGACAAGGAGGAGACTCTGGGCTCTTGTCCAGTAATGATACCACTGCTCTCAGTTTGTCAGCCAGCCAGGGACAAACAGTTTGTTGTGCAAGTGTTACCATTTTACTGAGCAGATCCCCAGTGTCACACTACAGCTGGCAAACAGCAGAAACAGAAGTAGCTCCATTACAACCATGCACTGCGCACCAGCCTTCGAATGGGACACACTTCCCACACTTGTAATCTTCACTCTGGCTTCCCCACATCCCCCTTGCCACCACAACTTTTCGACTACCACGTTTGCAGGTTTTCAGCCTCCTGAAAAAAATGTTCACCAGTCAAACAGTGAGAAAGCTATCTTTTTCAAAACTTTACATTTAAGATTGATGCAGAATTGTAATGGAGTGGGACCTCAGTTGAGAAAAGGGAGAAAATAAAGTTAATTAAAGTGCTGTCCAGCTGGAACTTGAAAATTCTTCAGTCAGGGGAATATATCATACCCTGCCTCTTCTCGTGTACATTGAAAATCAGAAATTGCTGTGGATTTAATTAAAACTTTGACTTGGTTTTTAGTTAATACTCTTTACTCAATTTATTAATATTCAATCAAGATCCAAAGTTATGATTCCCATTGTGAAAAAGAACGTTTTCCTCCGTTACGATGATCTATGTGGTTTTCTGTTGGTTTTGAGTTTAGGCAGATTATTTTTATAATACCTAGAGAAAGCTGGAGAACATAACTATTACTAGTTCAGCTGGTTTAAATTTTCCTAGTTCACTTGATTCAAAGGCAGAGTTTTTTGCTTGCTCTATTTTGCTCAATACACTTTGGTTGTTTCTCAACAAAAGTTTTCAAACTAAAAAGTAATACTTAGGGACAGACATGCAGAGATTGCGCAAACCTATTTCTGTGTCAAAGTTCATAAGTCAAGGTCCATCACCAGTGAGGGATCACGCTGCAACTAATCTGTCTATGGGCCCACCTTGAAGCAACAATGTACTTCACTATAACCTCTCCACGGTTTCCTCCTTACCTACAGAATCCAAATCACATCTCACCCAATGCACCTGTATATTATTAAAAACAATTAAAACACATTCCCTGTCCCAACTAATGGCACAACAACTCAGAGGCCTTTTGGCATCAAGAGCAGTAGCTTCCATACCAGCATCCTTCAGGTTCGGTGCTGCATTCTGAATAAAGGATGAATTGGAAAGCACTGCAGGGGTGGATAACTCAACCCATAGCTGCTCTGTCAGCAGTGGAGAGGGACCTCAGCTGGTCCCACGCTCCAGTGGCGCCGGTACGAGTCCGGTGGGCTTTGCTCATTGGCATACAGTGCCACACACTGTTTTCAGAGGCCATTTGCAGAGCGTGGATCAAGCCAGGATGGCATGTGGCCCGGGCTAATAAGATGCTCCAGACATTAGCTGCTCTGAAGACGGTGTCTGCACTGCCCTTCCACACGTCTGTGTGCATCAAGAACAGTGTGGCCAGCAGGACGAGAGAAGTGATCGTCCCCATGCACTCAGTCCTGGTGAGGCCCCATCTCAAACCCTGTGTTTGGGCCCCTCGCTACAGGAAAGACATTGAGGTGCTGGAGAGAGTTCAGAGAAGGGCAACAAAGCTGGTGAGGGGTCTGGAGCACAAGTCTGATGAGGAGCAGCTGAGAGAACTGGGGCTGTTCAGCCTGGAGAAAAGGAGGCTGAGGGGAGACCTTATCACTCTCTACAACTCCCTGAAAGGAGGTTGTAGCGAGGAGGGTGTTGGTCTCTTCTCACAAGTAGCAAATGATGGGACAAGAGGAAATGGCCTCAAGTTGCACCAGGGGAGGTTTAGATTGGATATTAGGAAACTTTTTTTCATGGAAAGGGTTGTCAGGCATTGGAACAGGCTGCCCAGGGAAGTGGTGGAGTCACCATCCCTGGAGGTGTTTAAAAGATGTGTAGATGAGGTTCTTAGGGACTAAGTGCCAGAGTTAGGTTATGGTTGGACTCGATGATCTTGAGGGTCTTTTCCAACCAAAATTATTCTATGATTCTATATGCATGCCAAGGAGCTCAAAAGGGACTATGACAATCAGTTTTCATCATCTGAACCTGCTCCCTATTGCCCTCTATGCTCATGGATTGGATTCACTTTTGCAAACTGAAAACAAATCCACTGCCTCCCTGCCTGCCTCAGTGGCCAGGAAAAATGGTTAAGCAACCACATTACTGACTCACAGTGTGTCTTCAGTTACCAGCGCTCAGCAGCAAAGGAAACTTTTTACCCTTCTAACTTAAGTGGTTCCCCAGACTCACACAGAAATGCCGTGTTTTTTACTACAATCTCCATTAGCACAATACAGATCAGGAGCACACTCACTGAGCCTCCTAAAACAGTAGATAAAAACCAACCCATGGTCTTTAATAATATACATACTAATAAAATTGTAATTAAGGTGAAAATGTTAGCAATGCAGGGTCCACTTTCACCTAGAGAGGCAAACGACATGACAAAACATGGAAAGCTTCTAAGAATGGGAAAAATTAAAGAAAAACTTGTATCCAGTAGTTATCTGGGAGCCCACAAGGTTTTTGTGTAAGTACCATATTTTCACAGCATAATCCATAACCCAGGCAACCCAGATGCTCTTAAAGGTGACAGGATTGGAAAAATAAGGTCTCCACTACCTACAGCCTGAGATAACCATCACAAAATAGCAGAAGGATAGGCAGGGAGACATATCTGATAGGAAAGAGATGGGGAGAGGCTGAGGAGGCTGCAGAAGGGTCAGGCAGGCAGCCATGGAAAGGAAAATGCTCTCTGATGCCTACACACCTGCAACCTGCACCACTGCTCACTTAGAGGGTCCATTCTGTTTCTTTCTTTGTTTGAAGTTGACCTATGGGTTTTACACATGAAAATGTAATCAGAAAAAAATACAAATAAGACTAAAAGAATTCTAAAATAAGTTTATCTCCATCAGTATTATGATAGAAATTAGGAAAGACAACAGAGAGCTGCTGATCTCTATGGCTTTCTGTCCCACTCGCCAACTCAGCAGTTATGATTCTACGTTAGCATATGTTAACATCGAAGATTCATAGAATACGGATTTAGATGCAAGAAAATTCTACCTTGACTTTAGAGAGACTATATCCTTTATATCAAGAGTTTTTAACCTTTGTGGATTTTCATTGTTTCATATCCTCTGCAAAAGGAAAGGAAAAAAAAAACAACCTCACAGTAATTCCTTAAAATAATAAAACCATTTCTTTTGATGTTTTCTGTCTTGTAGACAAACTCACATAATGAAAGGATATGCAAGACAAATTAATCCCCCAGTTTAACACAAAAAGTGGTGGATAAATCCACAGAGAGCATTAAATAGTACTGATAAACTTCTAGTCAGGTTTTAGAAATGTGTACCCATGTGCCTAGGGTAAACCAGAAAAATAGATAAAAGGACGCAGTACACCATTTAATGTTGGGGAAAAAAAAAAAAAAGAGAGAGACACGTGAAATCCATTAGGTATGAGAACTGAAATTAATAAATCAGTGGTCCTGAAATTAATTTTTCACATCTAGAAATTGTCTACTGCAGCATTTGAATTTTCAGCAGGCTTATTTCGTTCAGCCTGTTTCAATCAACAGCAAGCAATGGGATGTCTTTTTAGGAACACCAGCCAGCCACTCTTACCTCTGACGGTGAAACCCCTCGAGGTCTGAGGAGGTACCACCTCACAGTGCCTGCTGCAGAAAGCAGAGGCCGACCAGCAGCAGAGCCTCTCCACCAAGAGTATGCGCAGAACAGAGTTGGCTCCTCTATGACGGTTCAGAATGGTGTCGATTTAAATGAATCACCACCATATAAAGGATAGCCTGAAAGATTTGTTCCACGACACACATACTCACTGCTCATCCTTGAATGAGTCTGAATATACACCACAAACATTTGCCAAGTGTCTAGACAAGCATTTGCAGTGGTATTAACTGAGTAAATTTTCAGTGAGTTCACTCATACTACAACAGAGCCATCAATCTAGAGAAGAACAAAATAGATAGCAAGTTTACTGCATGGAATCAATTCTTATATTTTAGGTAACACAGTGGGTTAGGCACATCTATGCACACACACACACAGAGCTCTAAAAAAGAAATAAAAAGCTGGAGAAGTCTGTACACAATACCATGCCAGCCAATGAGTTAGTATAATGGCAAGCTCCTGTTCTAATTGCTTCAGTTTCATATTCCTTGCTGAATTACATAGTTAGAAAGGATGCATGATACCTTGTGGCAGAAATAGGTGAAATAAAAAGAAAGAATGAGGAAAGTAAGAATGGGAAGGGAGGCAATCAAGTGAAGGTTGAAGAACTCTTGCCAATTCACTGACCTTGGCATATTCTGTTAGATTTTTAAAACATACCTTTTTTTCTTTAAAACTACTCATCATTGGCCACATGCCTAGATGAGTCAAAAAGGAGACACATGGGCACTCATCAGACAGAGAGATTTAACATATTGTCATTGTTCTCTGGAAACGATTTCAGATAATGAATGTTCCAGAACAGAAAATTCTTTCTTTGGTCCAAATATTACAGAAATTATTTGGTTGAAACCAGTCTGCTAGTGCATTTTCACTATAATTCTATATCTTTGACTGAAATGATACCAGTCAAAAATCCATGAAATAAACAAAGGAGGGAAAACTAGGGCATCGATCATTCTATGGAATGAAAAATACAAACAGAGCTACTTTTAATAAATGCACACTCAGCATTTTTGCAGTTCTGTGTTTCTTATACAGAAACTCTGGCACTCCTAAATATTCTATGCTGATTTTTTTTCCTTCCAAAATAAGTCATAAATTAAGCAGGCTCACAGTAAGGTTATCATCACTGTACTATATGTCAACTCATTCTTTCAGACTCTGTGCTAAAAATACAACTTCACGAAAACCCCTGCTACTGTTAACAACCCTGTGAAGCTCTTTGAAGTGCAGTGTGACTGTCAAATCTGCCAGCTGCTGAGGGAGCCTCTTGTGGTGCTCAAGAATGAAATATTCAATTTGTCATTCAGGAAAAGCGGAATGGAGACGCGCTGACACAGAGTTGGGCAGGTTCAACAGTCCGTTCACCAGCTCTTGAGTTGGATACACAAACGTCAGATGCCAGAGGTAGATCAAAGTGCCCCAGGTGAGCTCTGTGTGGCACAAGGGGATGCTTGGAGCCACATTAATGTCTTTGCAAGACAGAGGCCAAAACGCAGAGGTGGGCACTAAGGGTGTAGCACCATGAGGCAAGTATTTGGAAAGATGATCTGGGCAAAATGAAATTGAGCAGAGTGACCGTGTGGCTTCAGGCATCCTGCAAACCCTAGGATTGAATGCTGAAGTTTCTAGTTCTGCTGTTTGGGGAGGGCATCTCACAGCCTCTCCCCCACAGATATTTATTACAGGGTAAAAGAATACAGCTTCAAACACTGGCTGCCAGGACCAGTTCCTAGTGATATCCATTACAAGGGATAACATCGGAACTTCTTTGGTTATAACCATTACGTTAGCCATGACCCAACATGCTGTAAAACCCCTACTCCAAAACCAAAAATACTGACATCTGTCACACTCACACATCTTTGACTGTGCTAAGCTAATTGTGCTAACTGTGCTAATTTTTTCAATTTATTAGAAAAAAACTGAGCACATGAAGAACACTTAGTCCTTCTCATTTTCAAATTCTAACTATGCCTCCTAACCAGTGACTGCAAAATAAAATTATGTCAGAGGACACTGAGTTCACTTCTTCTTTTGTAACATAATGCAACACATTTTTAGTTTCTTCATCTCTAAACTTGTAAAAGAAGCCACTGTCACTCTTCTGACAAAAACACTTCTCATTCTCAAGATACTTCCCATTTTTGTCAATTTCAATCTGAGCTAGAGATTGTTTTTGTTTTTTTTTTTTAATGTAATTGCTTAACTCTTAAAAAGCTGACATGTTTATTTGAAGGAAATAGAACAGTTTTACTTCTCTTTCTAATATCTGAACATGAAAAGTATTGCTGCATGCTTTTATTCTCCAAGGTTCAAACCTCATTCCATCAGCCTCTTACATTTTTAATTTAATTTTTAATTTCTATATAAATTTGAATGTGTCTTCCCAAATTCCTCTCAACTTGTGACAGAAAGTAGCCAGAAGTGAAGATCACCATGTGCTATACTCCTCAAAGTCACTTTGGCATGTTATTCCACCTGGTGCACATGTGTTTGGTGTACACTTTTTTGTATTGTCACAAGAGATCGCTACCACGGTGAGCAGTTATAGTGGTGGAAGAGATCATCAGATTTGCTAAAGGTGAAAGATGAAGCACTGAACTCCATGAAATTGTAAGTCCTGCCACTGTTAATCTGAAAATGCACGCCAAGCACGTGCCAATGCACGAAGCCATGTAATCAAAGAAGATGGTGTCAACCCTGCTTTAACACTTGCCTGGATTTTATATCACAGCCTTAAAGTTGTTTACACCAATTATTAATGTCTGGATGTCAAAAGGGTGATTTTGCTTTGTTTCAAAGTAGACATACAGCTAAGGAAAGTTGAGGGAAATTACTGGCCTGTAGGGTTAGGCAGGAAGAGCATTAGTCACACCCTCAGTAGTGCATGGAAGTCTGTGAAAGACATAAGAAATAATCAGAGGTTTTAGGAAGAAGAATCTCTGTACCAGTCTGCAGATTAACCTTATACTCTTATAATGAGTTCCGCAGATCTTTCAATTCATACAAATGATGACTTTCAAAGAATCTGTTAGAAATAATGAAGTTATGATTAAATGCAAATAAGGAAAGCACGCCAAACCTCAGGCTGAGGTGGCTGGCTAGCCACTGGAATAATATCTTCTCATAGAAACATTTTCACATGCTTAAACTAGCAGGAGACTGGAATAATTGCTTGGGAATTTTCAGGGGAAAATATCATTTTGCACCCAGGGGGTTTCATTCAGAAAGTTCATTTGGCATTCAAGCACTCCACTCCACACAATTCATGTCCAGGAGTGGTAGTATCGCACCTACACCACATTCAAGCCTCATCAGCTCATCAACTCAAGCTGTGTATCACATGAAGGCAGCTACCTGGCCCTCTGATCTGGGGAAACCTGCCCAGGCCCATGTGGCACAGCCTGCTCCTCACAATCTGGGCACGCTGCCTCCACCCTGAGCTGCCCCTGTCTCTGTTGAATCTGCCTTGCAAAAAACAGATGAGCCCTCACTGACGAGTCTTCTAGAGGAGTCTCACATTGCCATGTATTACAGATAGCAACACACACCCTATTAGAGCTCATTTGGAGCATTCCCTGAAACAAGACCTTCACTGCTGTTTCAGTACCTGTTGCAAGTCATCAATGTTGATTTTTTTTTAAGCTGCCATCCATTGTATTTATTTGTTGGGGTTTTTTTTCAATATTTACACAGGATGTAATAATGATCCACTAATAGTTCGTTAAGTGCTTGGAGTTCATTTATCTTGTTACAAATCTCCAAACTGCTTCACAAGAGCTCATAGCCATAGATTTATCAGCTGTGGGTCAGGATGCAGAACCAGTGTTTCGAAAACTCCTCAGTTCTATATTAAATATCCAAAAGAAAGCTGTATTTTTAAAAATCACAAGCACAATCTAACCACTCCACCCGTAGCCTGCAGGGCTGGTGGCCCTTTGGAGTGCAGGTATTGAACTGCCCCTGTGCTAAATTGTTCCTATGGTCTCCATTTGACTGGTCCCTCTTCTCACCACCCTCACTTCAGGGCTTGACCAATCAGTCTCAGTCCTCCTGAGGGATGTTGAATGATACTGCAATACAAATAAATAATATTAACGGTAAGACTCTTGGAGCAATGTGAAGGGGAAGTTCACAGCATTACACCCAATGTAGTATTACACAGTCATCCTAAGTCCTTACTCCTTGTTTTGCTGTCAGCTGGCAGGTTTTCTGGTATTGGTCTATGGCTCAGTTGTTCCAGCAACCACTCCAGGATACATTCCCAGTAACCTCACTGGAATCAGCCGAGTTATTCCAGTTTTACCCACACATTACAGAAAGGTACCCACCGCTATGTAGTGTGTTGGTGCAAGGCAATGCAGATATTATAATATTGTAGTAATAGACATCTCTTGTATTTCACAGAGTTATCATGTTCATATACTGCTGCAGGTAATAAATACATTTCACTGTGACTAAAGAGAATATAAGATTTTTCAGGGCAAAGCTGGAGATCATTAAAATGCTTTAAGATGAATTATTTGATTTATTTTATAACCTTTTTTTACTGGTTCAAAAAGTTGAATGTGCTAAAATTAGCTTCAGAACACTGTACTGAAATCGAAAGAGAAAATCTATTACCTTTCCAAGGTTCTCTTTCTATTTGTCCAATAATTATTTGCTGAACTTTGCAGAAGTTAACAAGAAGTTTCAGTTTTGCAGAAAAAATATTTTGTTCTAGGAAAAATTTCACTCTGATTCCAAATTGACTTAGCGAGAAAATGTCCTATTTCCATTTCTTAATAATAAAAACATATATAACAATAGCAGCCACTCTGCTTTTAGTTGACGAAGGAAAAATAAAAAATAAAAAAGAACCTAGGTATTTCTATTTGATCTTCTTTTATAATTCCTAGTTCAGGTACTTAAAACTGTATGCCTGTGACATCTAAGTGCCACAGACATTTAAATTTTACTCTGTGTAAAGCAGAATTTTAGACTCAATTAAGAACTGCATTTGAGTGCACAAGGTAACATTCACTTAGCACCACATCTGACCCCACGTTGTATCTGAACATCCTGGGGGGCACTGGGAGGGCAGCAGCGGACTGCAGAGTGCCAGGAGACAGAGGCCTTTGCTATTCCTTGCTTCCACATGCTTAGAGATCGGTGGCACTTTTGAGAACTGGCATTTACAAGACTTGTCATCAGAACCTTATTTTTCTTCCTCTCCTTCCCCAAAATGATTCTGCCCTCTGGTCTCATACATACAAACATATGTTTTCACTCTGTGGAGTCCAGGGAACACTCACCCTGGCTTAAGGAGGGAGAGAGGAGGAAAGAGCTCAGTCTTGTCATCTTCCGTCACACTGATTTGTACTTTATTCTGCAAGTGCTTCCACTGGGGCCAACAAACCTGCACGCACAGAGTAGCGCACTAATCAGGGTAAATAAGGTTGGCAGATTCAGGTCAAGCCACAGGTAAAAATACCCATTTATTATTCAGAAATCAAAAAAAGTAGATACCAGAAAATAGGAAAAGTCAGGACATATCTGACAAAACCCTGGATGAAGAGATGAGCCATGTAAACCCCTAAAGACTAGCAAAGACTGTCAGTCCTGCAGGCTCCACGGTCCGCAGCTCTCCGTCGCATCACTCCTCTCAGCGGGAGCACTGAGACAACCAGCTAAACCTGCCAGAAAATCACTACCTGAAGACATTCCACCCTTCTTGATTTCTTTGATCTAGAAATTATTCCTGTGTTCTAGTCAGCCAAGGCCTCGGCAGATAATTGTTTTATAAAAAAGAATTACGGGTATCTGAACTTCAGCAGCTCTGAAATGTCCCTCAGCAAGCAAACAACCATTTCTTCCACCCACTCAGTACAGCCCCACTTGTGAATTGCAATTAGCATTGCAAATGCCTTTCCCTTTTCAGAACTATTGATTGTGCTGTTAAATAGCAGCAGAGAGTCAAAATGCCTGGAAATCTGTGTTAGCTTCCATTCCTCACTATCTATCTATCTATCTATCTATCTATCTATCTATCTATCTACCTACCTACCTACCTTCCTACCTTCCTACCTATCTTTCAGTCAAAAAACCTTCCAACTCTACACGGCCACCACCATTACATAACCTTCTAGTTACGGGCAATATATGTTATTCATTATTATACCCACTCATCTCTCAAAATTCGTATTTCACGGTCTCAATATTCTTTCCAATATTTCAGGGAAATGTTCTTATTGTACATCCCTCTTGAGCACACCCTATATTTAAATTTCATGCCTAGTTAAAGGAATAGTATTTGGCCAGCTCATCTTCTATGAGCCTCCTTGGTTTTCCCACTTAATACCTTGCTTTATTTGAACCTGCATATATGGATATATATGGATGTGTTGATTACAAGGAGGCAGAAAGAGACATTAGGTGTATACTTACTTTTACATACAGACATTGTTTAGAAGGGTGGACAGAAGACTGTATTATGATTGGCAGGAGTTCAAAAAAATTGCAAAGGTGGGCAGCAAGCAAAACACCACATTGATACTGGTATTCTTAATATGCCTCATCTAACCTCTGTATAAACCGGGCAATTTATCACACTCTGCAAGACTATTAGTAACATCCCATACATAATCCTTTGTAAATTGATGTGGCACCATGAAAAGATTGACAGCACAAGCTTGGTGTCCAGGAAGGGAGGAGTCAGAAAGATTGCAATTCAAACAGCTTCTGAAACAGAAGGATGAGCAGGGTGTGGAAAATCAACACATCAAAAGGGCTTTGTCTATCCCAGTCACAGACAAGCTCGAACAAAGCTGCGTTTGCATTCGCACAAACAGCAAAGTGTGCTACGATAAGCTTCCCCAAATTGATTAGCAGAAGGATGGGAAAGCAGACGTCCCTAGCAAGCACTTTGAAGATTGATTCGCATGCAGGGCCATGCTTACACTGCACAGGCATCATAGGAATGAGGCGATCCAGAGCAGGGGCATCCGCTCCAGGAGACACCACCTCGGCAGAGCCTGCTGTGATAATCCTCAGCTACCAAGGCAGCCTTCTGCAAAGTTCTCAGTTACAGCTTGGGGAACAGATTAGTTTTTGACACAAGTTTGCCATGCTTAATTTGATGCTTTCATAGCAGCAGCTCCATCTCTGTAATCAGGAGCTTCTCTCTTTGCTTTCATATTTTGATTTTGAAGCTTGTGAAGCCGCAGTGTTTTGACAAATTTAGAGTACATCAGTGTTAGGGATGTAACACATCCAAGTAACGTTGCAGACAAGCCGTATGTAAAATGAGACAAGTCTGGGAATCCATGGGGTCACGGTGAAGTGCTAGATACAAAGGGAGAAGTTTCCTGGGGAGGGGTTATTCAGTGGTTTCTGACACAGAGTTTCAAGCTGGGAGAATCCACTGGTTCCAAAAAGTCTCACATCACCACACATTCCCTTCTAATAAAAATATCAGGTAACGTTATGTTCCAGGCATAAAGTACTCAGCTCGGCTGTTGACTGCACAATGGCAAATTCTTCATTAAAGGTGGTTTCTAGCTGTCTCTCAGAAACTGAATGTTCATCTAAGTGAAAAGTGACCCTGAAACCATTGCTACTGAGAAATCTGACCTTGCGTGGGAAAGTCTGCTCAACCCATCAGACAGTTTGCAATAATATATCTGAAAGGTGAAAGATAAAAGCCCAAATACGGTTGGCTTGGCAAAAAGTGTTCTCACAGGAATATATTGTTCCATCAACACTGCCATTCATAGAAACCTACCAGCTTTAGCGATGGTTTCTAAGATTCAGAGGACCAGACAGAAATCCCCTCTTGAAAATGAGAATTTAAATTATTTCCTGGACTATTCTAGACCGATCGAGCACAAAAGACCCAGGCCAGAAGAGCACAGTCCCCTGAGAAAGCTGCCATGCACACCATCAGTTCCTATCAGCAGAAGGGGAGCTTGAACTTGTGACTCCTTCCCGCTGACAAACTTTCTTAACTAATTGGGTCTTCTGAGACCATCAGTTTCCTAAGCGTTTAGCTATTCCTTCCTTCTTATATCTGCAAACAAGAGGGTAAATTTTCCTGTGAAGGGAAATTCAGCCACAATATTACATCCTAAGGAGAGTAGTTTCAAAGCACTTGTTTTTCTCTAGAGATCATATGAGACAGAGTCTATTTGCTTTAATCAGTATGAGTTCAGGAACTCAGTGACCTTTTTATATATGTATATGAAAGTAAGATTGTTTGCCAGGCAGGCAGTCCCACACTCTCGTAGCTCTAATTTATAATTTTTAATTGGAACTACATTTGACTGCTCTAGTTCCAGCACCTCTAGCTGAGCTACATGCCTCAGATTTCAGTCAAGGTAATTTCCAGCTAATGATAATTTTTATCATTCTACTTTTACACTGATATATAGAAACTCGAAAGAAAGACTGGGAAAAAAAAATCTGTTAGCTTTAAACTCTTTCTTTTTCTCATAGCAAGCTAGTTACATCAAGTCAAAAAGGATATTAAACTGCCACTCCATCATCCAAAAGCAAGCTGAATTAGATTTGCTTATTTGACAAAAATCAGCCAAAATTATTTCATATTTCCTTAAATGTTGCATACATGCAAATGTTCTTAATGCTTGGTGAGCAGGCAGTTTAGTAAACATACAGCATGCGATACAGCCTGAGCAGCATCTGAATGTGAACGTCACAGAAAAAGGAGTTACACACACAGAGTAATATGCTTGGACTGAAATCACCATTTCCCTGTACAATTACATAGTTTATTAAAGGTGATTTTTAAGCAAATTAGCAAATTAGATCAGGGTGTTCTGAGTTTCTTTTTTAGCATTTAGCTGCAAAACATTAAAAACAATGAAATAATAAATCCGGGCATCCATACTGAAGTGGCTGTGGGGCAAGTTGCAACATTTTGGGCTTACTGAAGAATTTATAGCCAAATTGCAAAGTATGGGACTCTGACATAAATGCAGCTGGTTTTATTTTCATACACAATGTGCCTACATTTGTGCTTTAGTTCAGACCACGAACATGCTTTTGAAGGCAGATTTTGCAATTGTTGCCACTTGGCATGCTTTGACTCATATGACGAAAAGGTCTCGGAGGATACGAAGCAGATTATTTTCAAATTAAATCAGACTAGAAGATGGGGTTGAGGAACGAAATGTACTGCCCTTCAGCTGCTATGAACATTTTGTTTTTTGGACCAGACCAGAGATAGTTTGAAGTAAAGCTCACCTGAAATGGTGAAAAATTGCCCACATCAGGTCCTCAGCACTGGCCGGATCTCTTCTTATGGCACTGAACTTCTTTCACGTGTAGGTATAGCCTCCAGAGACCCGCAGTAAGGTCCAAAAATTTCTTTCCCCTCTTCACAAGGAAACAAAACTGCAAGCACAGTGAACTGGGAGTTTCCCAGGTAAGTGCTTTTGAGTCTCAGATGTACAAGTGAGATCATAAATTATCCAGCTACTAAACCACAGAGAGGGTTAATCTGATCTTTCCCAAATATCAATTAACCTAAATTTATCCTACAAAAAGACTGATGACATTTCAGATCAGGTTGGGGTATGTCATTAGGAGAACACTGCCTATGTACCAGCATATCTGCTGGCTTACATGAAAGCCCCAGAAACAGATATCTACCTTTTGTCTTTATTTTAGACCATAAGGTCACTGGCTTAGAGACCACATCATTGTGATATGAGTGGAAATCCCCATCCTGTTTATGACTTGATTTGCTACTGCTGATCAATTTAACAACATCATCTCTCTCTATATTTATTTCATGAAAAGTAAGTGTGCTGTTCTACACATTTGGCAATTAGGGATTTTCATCTCTATTTAAGTGATGCACTGTTACTGAAGTGCCTCACAAGGACAGTCAGCCCTAGTAATACATGACCTCCTACAATACATTACAGCACTGCTTCAATGCCAAGTATTCAGAGTTGTTAAAATATTTCTTTTAATTTAAAATTTTAAATCAAACCATAGAAGTTGAACTGCATATTTTAAGTCAAGTATTAGCTGTGCTTCTGTGACCGTAAACTTACCTATATCATTTAATCTTATTTACTTTGCTTGCGGATATAAATAACAAGACTTACAGGTAATTTTCATGTAGCCAGGTACAGATTAGTGCTCCCAAGGACAGAGTTCGGGTGAATGTCACCCCTTAACTCAGTACCCTCTCAGGGAAATTCAGCTGTTAATGTAGTCTCAAACAAGTGCCAGTAGTATGTAGCACACACAAACTACATAATTATGTAACTCTGTAAGTCTTGAGTAGCAAATGACACTTGCATGATACATGTCACCCAGAACATAAAAAATATCATTAGGAAACCTTGTGGAAAAGGGTTTCCTGCCTTTACAGGAACTAAATTCAGATGCCTAATCAAACACCACAGCAGCCATTATCTGATTCTGTTTATCATCATCATCTAAGCAGGCAACAATTGCACCTGTCCCTGCCAAGGAATATCATAATTTCCAAAGCAGTGGGTGGAAGCCAGTGATAGACTGAAAGGGATTAGGAAATCCATGAGCTGGATGGGAAAGTCTTTGATTCCAAATAGTCACAGAAGCAGAGCCTGGCACATCAGGATCATCAGGCTTCTACCAGCCAGGACTTTGAGGACATGCTGCACAGACTGTGTTTGCATCCTTGTTCACGCATATTAGATCCACTTTCATAACTTGCCAACAGGAGTTCCACAGGGTCTCCTTGATTTGATAAGATGCATAAACCCAATCTTGGGTTTCCTGTGTTCCCATTGCCTACATTTTTATATGGCTCTGCGACTGTCTTACTTCTGACATTGCAAATGTGTACTTCACTTGCCTTTTATTTGTGTAATTCCGTTGCTACTGGCAGAGCAATCTTTTAAGAGGATGACACTGGAGTGCTCCAACAAAGCCCACCATTGCAATACAATCCTCCAGGGTACCTGTAAAGCAGGAGGGTGCACTTCATTTTATGCAAGGGCCATCTAGGGAGCTGGTAATGGAAGAACCCATGCAGAAGAGGTGTCTTTCACTGGTGAGCAATATAGGACTAACCCTGGGAAGTTGTAGGAAAGTGAGAAGCAAATGGTATGCCTGAATAGCAAAGGAATAGCAAAGCTGAGGCAGGACTTCTGCCTGTCTGTCATTGAACTTGAATGATAGCTGCTCCCTGACAACACAAGACCAAGTTGAAATGCTTTGGAGGTTCCGTGTACATTTGCTTTGTTTACTTTCTCTTTATCTGGAGAATATAAATGAGAGTATTCTAGAAAAAAAAAGACAATTTTCAGAAGAAATCTTGTTCATGAGGCAGAGAGCAAGTGACTGGAATAGAAAAGATTTTTCTTGATAAGAGACAGGGTGGCATTACAGAACCATGAACAAGAGAAGCATTGTGTAAAACAAACTAAACAGAGCCTGATGGGCCAGTTAGGTGTATAAACATGTAGACATTAGAAACTTTTTTATACAGATGCAGTGATGGCATTGAGAAACTTCTCAAAGAACCTGGAACATAGCTACTACATTATTGCTGAAAGGCAGGTACAAAGTTCACTTCAGACTGGGACAACTGACTGAACTCCTGGTTTCCTGAGGAAGGAAGCCTGCTCGTGGTAAAGCAGGAGTAATTTCAAGTCTAGGTTTGCAGAAGCAGGGAGCAGAGGAAATTGCTTATGAGTTGTAGACGGAATTGCCAAAGAATGTGAGGACTGGTGGGGAGATAAGGCTGAAACAAGTAGCTGTGGGGCAGCTGGGCGGCCAAATCCCATGAGGAGAATTGGTCATGCTCGAGTTACAGAGAAGACTCCTATACTGAGGAATAACCTTTTTTGAAAGAGTGCAAAATGTGCACAAGGTAATAGAAAGCTCCAAGATGTGCATTACCTACAGCATGAGTGGAAAGCTTAGACCACTTTAGCACTATACTACAAGAGAATGTGATATAATCTGCATAAAGAAGCTTTGCAGTGAATATTTGACATCTTTTGAGAGATGCAGTGCCAAAATCACTAGAAGTTCTAAAAAAAGAATAAGAGGTTCATGGAAATATCAGTTAAGCTTGCTAGCTCTGCTAAGCAGATGAAGTGTAAGGAGAGCCTGATTTTCACAACGAGACCATAACAGGCTCAAAGCCAGCTTTCAGCAGTAGGGGAAGAAACTAACATTTCAGTGGGGCTCCAGAAAAAAGGCAAGAGAAAATGTGCCTACTGAGGTCAGGATTTAGGGCTCATTCACAGAGCATGAGAAGAAACTAAGAATATGAGGACCTGTGCAGCTGAACTCCAAAAATCCAACATTCAACACCTTCTTCTGTTCTGAAGCTGAAACTTTTCCAGCAGATGCTGCAAATCCTGCCAATTTTTGTAGTGGTTTGTGGGATGGGCAGATGTGCCCATTACAAAACCATCGGCTTGTACATAGCATTTCAGTACAGCTTAGTTACTACCAGAATGTCTATTCCCATATTTCTATTCCCACTGATACTCTTCTTTGTAGTGGATGGAGCACAAACACTGAGACACAGAAATTAAACTGTCATTCACAAAGCCCAGAATTGAAGCACATCATTCCAACAGGGGCATCTGTGCCCACGTTCACATTATAGCTAGATCCTTCACTGTTTCTTTTTCAATGGTTTCACAGTCACCTCAGGGCTTATTTCATAGCCGAGCTGCTCTTTAGTTCCCTTTGAGTAACCTCTTCTGCTGAAGAATTTCCTCTGTCCCACAGTTAAAAAATTCCACAGGACAGTCTCATTTAGTGCCTTTGTGTCGTAAGCTCCAAGTGGTCAAGGGATATACGCCTTTAAATGTGTACATCTACCTGGGAACTACGGGCAAAATACACCTTCACAAATGATACATACTCAGCACCAGACATGTCTGTCGGACAGCAGCAAGAGAGGGCTGTGGGGTGAAGGCACGGAGCTTTGGGGCAGTGGGGCAAGATGGGGCAGGGAAGACCCCTCACAGCCCCATCCCACCACAGCCAGAGTTGGCAAGCAGAATTGGCCCAGGAACAGAAACCAAGGCCTGCGATAGACCTGGGACAGCCAGGCATGGCCAAGGGGATGGGATGGCTGCAGAGCCAAGACAAGGAGGCAAGAGCAGGTGATGGGCAGGGGCAAGAATGGCTGCGGTGTGGTTCATGGAGGGACCCAGTGCCAGGGACAGAGCTGCAGTGCAGCTGCTGAGCTGAAGGACAGTCTGCAGAGGAGGCTTCTCAGAGCTTCTCATGACTGCTCTGTTTCCTCAGCATCACCACATCAGAGCTTGATGGCCTTGAGCACAGGCAGCCAAGCACCAGGGGAGAGAGGAGGAGGCTGCAGTGTCTGGTGTGCTCAGGGCTCCGATGCACACACCACCTTCAAGACCCTTGGGTAAGGAGTCCTTTGACTATGTAGGTTTAAATATAACTGACTACAGCGGCACCCAGCTGGTCACGGCTTTTTGGCATTATGACAGAATAAATGTTAGGAAACAATCATGATACACATTTAAACTGCATGTGCATATTCAACAATCAACAGAGTGACCCCAGGGTGCACACAGCTTCCTACAGTACGCGTATAAGGTCAGATGTTAAGTGCACTATTTAGCATTGTAAGGAACAACAAAGCTCATAGAACTGTACATCCTTTGAAACTCTCTCCTTGCTTAGTAGATCTGTTATGCATGTCCTTAATCTCACAACTCCCATCTTAAGCAACTGCAAAAAGGGAAGGAATGGAGCTTTTGAGACAGCAGCAATCTACCCTGAAGCAAAAGACAGTGGTTTAAAAAGCTGCATGTATTTTTCAATGTAATCAAACACAAAATAATTAGATATTCAGTTAAGCTGCTCAAGAAACTCCAGGCAACTTGATATGAAAAAGAAAAAAATCAGTGAGAGAGTCACAAATTTGGATAGGTTGACACAATTTTTTTGGTACCTCTGTCTGGTATTGTGGTTCATCTGACTGTACAAATGCAGAGGAAGACAAATTTCATCTATTTGCATTCAGCTGCCTTGACATTAGCCATACGTTGTCCAAAAGCCACATGTTTGCATAGTAGGTAGGGCTGCACATCAGTTTGCATGTTGGAGCTGACCACACGGGTTTGCCACCAAGCAAATGTGGTGATCCAGCCTCTTGGCCAGAGCTGCCTCATGTCTCATCAGCCCTGACAACGCCTGAGGAGATGTGCTCTGAGGAGTTGCTCTCCCCTTATGAAATTTATCCACCACAAATCTTTATCTTTCTTAGTTTCTCAGGCTATGATTAGATGATTTATTCCCCTTGCACTGACCTCCTGCTTTTGAATGAATTTTACCTCTGTTGCTAGATAGGAGAAGTATTTTCCATATGTAACAGGTTTTCATTAATCCTTTTCACCACAGTGTCCTTTCAAAATCACAGGTTCCAGCATATCTCCAGTTAACATCTGGTGACAGCTGTTTTAAAATCTTGGGATGTTTCGGTATGCAAGAGTTGACTGGCCAAAAAGGACAAAGATACCAGCATTACAGCACAAATAAAGGCAGCAGGTCAGATCAGAGATGAACGAGGAGTGCGTCCTTCAGGCTAGACAGGGAAGGAAAGGACAGGGCACACAGGCACAGTGAAATTGAGGGGCAGATGGGGAATACGTGCCAGGACGAGTGATCCTGAAATCCATGAAACCTTACTTATTTCTCGAGGCTTAGCAGTATTCAGCCAGAAGCAGGAGCTCATTTTATTTTAAAAGGCTCTATCTTGGCATTACAGAAATTGACTGGTCTCTGCCTGGCATTACATTAATCAGCCTCATTATTGCTATTATAAGAAAACTCATCTCTATAGTTATTTAGGGTATGTCTATAGACACATAGAATATGGCTCCAGCATAGTCTGATCAGGGACTACTGAAACAGCTAATTTTCTGACAGCAGGGAGATTTTCCACTTGGCTGTTTGGCCCATTCCTCAGAAAACTGGCCTCTGCCACATCCTGACACAACGGATATATCACCAAGATATGCTCATTGGGGACACAGGATTGCACATAATACCAGGTGATGGGCAGGAGATGATATCAAGCAGTTGCTCAGATATCTTTGCTTGCTGGAAGTCTGCAAAGGAACAATGATGAAGCAAATTAACTGGAGGCAATTAATTGCAGGTATCTGTACAAAGAAAAAATGTAAAAAATGAAACAGTGACTTTGGATGTCTTTTTCTACCTTGTCTTGATAATTCATATGGAGTTACACATTCAACACTAAGGGATTCAGTTTGGTGTGAAGACATTTACATTGAGGCATTCACATGTAAATGCCTAAACACTATTTTTAGTTAGTGGATGCTAAAGAACTGATTTGGACACCTGCCTGGGATTCAGATGTCTAAACACAGGCAACTCCTGTTGTTTGTGTGCCAAGGAGCCCCCAGGCAATGCAGAAAACCTCCTGGCCCCTTCTGACACTGGCCAGCCCCAGGCAGACATCTGGGAGACCTTTGGGCATCCCAGAGGACCCTCAGAGCCATCTGTAGGCAACTGATGACTGTCTTTAATGGCTTTGCAGATGCCCTGGCCCTTAGGCTGGGGAAGGAAGGAAGATCTTAGACTCTCATGTGCTTGCTCACACATAGACACTGAAGCTCAGGTGTCTTAATCCCAGCCTCGGGAGAGGCCTGGTGGTGAAAGATGGGGTACACAGGCAGTGTTTGTACTATATCTCATTTTTTTAATCTCTAATCTTTCACCAGTTTTGATACAACAATAATTTCTGATACTGTTCCTCAGTAACACAATTTTTAAATTATCTATTTATTAAATTACTAAGTTAGCATTTAATTGCTACAGTTACATGCTGCCTTCCTCTTATATTTTTTGTTCTAAACAGCTACTGAACAAACTACATTTAAAAAAAAAAAAAAAGAAACAGAAATTACTATGACTATCTGAAACAACTTACTGTATCTGTTTTCCACAAATATATTGCCTGGTTTTGTGCTTAAATGTGCATTAAAATAATGCTTTGGAAGGTAGATGGCCTCCATCAGATGAAGTTCCAGATACCTAAATGATGTTATGTACCAGATCTTTATCAAATCCATTAACTTATACTTTGATTAAAACCAACCAACCAACCAACCAACCAAATAACAACAACAAAACCACAAAGAAATCCATCTTTGCACACAATTTATTTGTATTTATGAGTACATTTGTTTTATAAATAAGCTCTCCACTAAGGTTTTTGTTCAGATTGGGAATGCATTTCTGAAGCCAAATATCCCAGTTTTTCCCAATTACCACGCCTTCGTTTGCACTGGGGATCAGTCTCAGGGTACATGTATTGGACTCCCTTCAAGTGAAACTAAACCGGAAGATGAGCTTCAGGAATGCACCCACTGCTCTCCAACCCCTAATATGCTTCCAGTTCCTGGCATCAGAGTAGAGCTAGTCTAAGGTTAAATTAATCTGGAATCAGGTACAATGTGCACATCAGATCCCCAGCACAAAATAGATCCCCCCAGACATCCACTCCTGTTGAGCTGCAGCATTTGCTAAAATAGATGCAGGGTCAGAGAGTGAGAGCATTAGAACCTTAAAGCAGAAGAAACTTCTTCATGTTTTAGTAGCATCCAACAATGCAAACAAAATTGCCCAAAACAGAGTATCTTTTGGCATCTTTTAATATGAGGCCAACCTTAATAATAAACAAATAGTTTTCTGTCAAAACACATAGTAGGTTCCTATTCTTCATTTAGGGAATTAAACTGTGCCTGAGGATGTTTTTCCAGTCCTTCCTAAAAGCAGACACATGGGTCCCACACAACAAACTGCTGTCCAACCCACAGGATTGCTTTTCTTGATTATTTATGCATGTAAAAGCTTAACCTTTTAAAATGTTTTTTGAACTGTGTGAAGGACAATATATGATGCTGACTAACTGGTAGAGATGGCACAAAGCATTATGGTGAGCAGAATATGTGATGAATACTACTATGGAATTTCAGCTGCTCTTCCAATATATCTTATCCTAGATCCTGTCACAGACAAGATACTAGACAAGATTAATCACTGCTCTGCTCCAGTATGACAATTCCTGGCAATCAGAAGGAAACCTTTTTAAAGCAGCAATGCTAGTAGTTTTTAAAATGCTCCCAAATGAATTCTTACTTTCTGAAACTAAGGTGTTAGTGGCATCTGTGTTATAGTACCATAGCTGAATGCATGCTGATTTCCCAGTCTTGATCTTCTGTTGATGTCTTCTGATTTCAGTTTTATTCCAGGTTTCCTTCAGCATACCTTAATTTCCCCATGTCGTTATTTCTTTATGTGTGCACTGCGTATCCCCATATGCATTAATATATGTGATTCTGAATTACCACCTTTCTTCTTCAAGTAATATGGTCACATTCAGTGCTGATACATACTGCCTTCTTTTCAGAGGATTAATTTGCCCTCCAATGGGCCCATCACTTTGTCACTCAAAGATATTTGATACTAATTTTTCTTCTGGATTCCCCTTTACTACTTACAAGTCTAAAGATGTAGACATATACCATATGTATGTATGAGAGTGTGTGTGTGTGTACACTTACATAGAATCATAGAATGTCCTGAGTTGGAAAGGACCCACAAGGATCATG
>VWYH01003979.1:1124271-1210991 GCA_013399365.1 Pampusana beccarii
CTCCAGGCTGAACAAACCAAGTGACTTTAGCCGCTCCTCATACAGCTTCCTCTCCAAACCCTTCACCAACTTCGTGTCCCTCTTCTGGACACTCTCTAGCAGCTTTATATCCTTTTTATGCAGTGGCACCCAGAACTGCACACAGTGCTCCAGGTGAGGCCGCACCAGTGCAGAGCAGAGCGGGACAATCACCTCCCTGCCCAGCTGGCAATGCTGTGCTTGATGCACCCAGGACACGGTTGGCCCTCATGGCTGACAGGGACACTGCTGGTTCGTGTTCAACTTGCCATGGACCAGAACCCCATAACCTTCTCCGCAGAGCCACTTTCCAGCACATACGCACATACATACCCCCTTTTCTTTCTACACATTGATCTACTGACATCTGCAAAAGACTGCTTTGCTATTTATCTATTCATGTGGGCCTCCATCTCTTCTCTGAAAACTCTCCCACTACCTCTCACCTAAATGATTTTTTCCAACTTTTCACATCTCTATATCAAATGATTTTCTAGTCTGAGCTTTACCACTCTTCTGGCTGTCCATGGACATCATAAATCCTGATGGTTTTTCCTCCTGATCTACACTCACACTGAATGTTTCAGAATCAGTAGACTGAGATTGTACACATGACAGGAGATTACAAAATTAGCATTTGGAGAACCATTTAACTGCTGTTTTTCAAAAGCTGTGGTGAAAAAAAGGAACTACAAAAGTAGAAAGCAGGGACACCTTCCAAAGTAGCAAGAATCTCCAGAACAAAACACAGGTTTAGCCAAGTGTTACTGTACAGCAAATCAGCCGCAGGCACAGTAAAGAATCAAGCGAATAAACACCCAGATGAATATGTTGTATGACTCATGAAATATTACAGAATAAATAATGCATAGCATCTTGATAGCTTTTTTGGCAGAAGTATGAACTACACGGTTGATGGAACAAGATATAAACAGGATATAAATACAAGACTTGGATTTTAATAAGGCATTTGAAATATTTTGAAGTATTCTTACATTCATCGGTTCGGACATACGCAGGGTACCATGGTTTACTTACTTGTAATATCACACTGAGACACCTGACATGGTATTTCCACTACCCTTCCCTTGGATGCTGTCTTTACATTTGGAGAAATGAAGAGGGGATGTGTTGGTTTCATAAAGAATAATAATATTTTTGCTCAGGGATGGGACAGCAGTATCTTCTTTTAAAAACTGACCCGACTGACTCTCCATTATTTACAGTCCCACTTTCTAGCCTGCAGAACCCACTGTACAAGCATCGATGAGGGTCAACAAGTGCTGAAGGTTAACAAGTGTTAATTATCTTCAGTTCCAAACAAGGAACATAGCAGGGGAAGCTGTTGAGAAACCACATAGCCTGTCTTCCTGACTAAGGCTCTGGAGAGGGACTTGGGAAAGTGAAAAATAGCAGCAAACTGAGCCAAAATCTGCTGGTTTTAATGTGGGGACCATTATGTGACTTGACCTCATGAAATCCAGAAAATAAACAGTTTCTTAATTCATGGGAATAGTCCACCGAGAAGAAACACAAATACGTAAGGCAGTGCACTAAGGAGCCTGGTGCTACTGCCTATAAACATCGAAGGAGACACATACTGGAAAAATGAAGAGGAGTGTATCTGATGAATCATCTACTGCAGCACAGCTATTTGGTGGGAGAAAGAAAACAGAAAGGTAGCAACGCTGAAAAAGACCTAAGGAGTATACACAGGAAGAAGGATCAGAACTGAGATTGTGGTATTCAGTAGCAACAAAAAAAACCCCACCAAAACTAACAGCCAGTGTCATTTGCAGCTCTTTTATTAGCTGCTCCACAATGTGCCGTCTGTAAAGCAGTTAGGGAGCAGGGAGGCACCAGGGACACCAGTGGTCCCATGAGCTTCCTAAGGTGACCTGGGAGATGGAAAGGGCTCCGTGGTCCTTCCTGATAGCACATTCCTGAAAGCCGGCCCCAAATACCCCAATCTGGCTACCTTCATGCCAGGGTGAACTGGAAAGTGTTCAGACAAAAGCAAGACAAATGACAAAGCTGGAGGGAATGACTTCAAAGGAAAGATTAAATGAGCTAGAAAATGCGTAGCATGGCTAACGAACAACTACAGGTCAGGAGACAGGGAATACAGTAACTGCCAGCCGTTCTTAGAGGTGTAAGCAAAGAAGTCTTTCATCGACAGTAAAAAGGCAGAAGAATTCATCATCTTATTAATATTATTTTGCTTCAATTTTTGCTTGGTACTCGCTAGCTTTACCACATCACCATGGACTGCCAGCAGCAGGAAAGAGACAAGCACTGAAAAAAAGCCCTCTCCCTTACCAGTGCACTTTGAATTCTGTTTTATAATTCATTTGAATGCCTCCTCTCCTCTCTTACTGCTCTAGGCCAGGCTCATCACTACACAGGGCTAAGGAACCAGTTCTCTCTGAAACCAAGAACATTTCAACAGGGCATGTTCAAAATAATTTATGTACATTTCCAGTATTGCTGCCAGATTCTTCCTTCTTCTACCCCTTGTAATTGCGGGACCAAGCAGCCTTCAAATTGTTTGGACTCATATCACTTCAATGAAATAATATCACAGGTTTGTAACAGAAGAATTCTTCCTCCCATTTGTGTGGATTTTTGATTTTGTTGTTGTGGTGGGTTTTTTAGGTGTTTTTGTTTATTTGGTTCAGTTTTCTGTTGTTTTTTGCTTGGTTGGTTGGGGTTTTTGTGCGTGTGCTTTTGTTGCTGTTGTGTTGTTTTGTTTGGGGTTTTGTTTGGTTTGGTTTTGGTTTTGGTTTAGTTTTCTGTTGTGTCTTCATGTGCCACACACAGAGAGATCTGAAAACAGCCAGACAAGTCTTACCTCTCAGGAGGAATATGCCTTGCCCTGGCATCAATTCCCTGTTTAGGTGGATGGCAGCTCTCGGGGAGGGGAGAGGCTCCAGCTGTGCTCTCCAGCAGCACAGGATTTGTGCCTAGGACAGTCCTTCCCATATTATTCTCCTCTATCTTCAAACGCTAATTTTTCAACAGCCACCTTTGTACTGTTTTCTTTCTGTTAGATTCTTTTCTTGACTGCTAATGATGGCGAGCTTTTCCCAGTAAGGGTTTTTTTAGCAAAACTTTTGAGATGTCACTCCCATTATACTTTTTGTTCCCTCTTTACTCACTGGTGTAATTTATATAGCTCCTTCTGTGTTATCTTTAACATCAGAAGGTCAGTACCCAGACTGCCTTTAATCAAACAAGAAGTGTTTAGCACTGGGGAAACTTTTCTTGGAGAGTGAGACTGATACTCTTTCAAGGAATAACATTAAGCCCTGTTGATATGGAAGAGAAAGAGTAGTTTTGCTAACAAATATTTTAAAAGTACGAGTTAAGAGCATCTCATCCTTTATGTTCAGTAGCCATTTGACTAAGAACTGGAAGGAATGAAAGAAATATCACTGAGTGACAGAAGCTACAGCTGTGCAAAACTCACATACTGGGAGTAGCTTCATCTGCTTTACTCTCTACTCTTTTCATTATAGAAAAGCTCCCTATGCTACCATTTGCTTCCTTTTTCAGGTCATAAATTCACTTCCATTTACAATGCAAAAAAGGGGTAACATAAAACAGGACGTGAAAAAACTACATTTTAACCAACATAAGCCTGTGGAACCTATTACAGGTTGAAAAATTTTTAAACTGAACAGCTTTCACTTGAGTTAGCAGTTTGAGTGGTATGAGAAAATTAAAGGGAATGTGTTGATTTTTATGAAACTTCCCCATGTACAATGGGTGTTGAGTACGCTGTCGTGAGAGTAGAAATGTTGCATTTTGGTGAAGTAAAACATTCTGATTTGCTTTTTTTTTTTTTAATGGAAATGTCTGTGTGATATGTATTTATACTTGTATGCAATATCATGCATATATAATAATTAAAATTAAATTTCACATTGCAACCTCCAAAACTGGAGGATTCAAAGATATTAAAGGCGTAGTGGGAACTTCTGATTTTTTAAATCATATTTAGAAGCAAAAATAGATGGAATTCCATTCCTATGCAGGATCTGGTAATCTTTTTTTTTTTTCCTTCTTGTTGCTTTCCTGGTGATCAAGCAATTAAATTTTAAAAGGATAATATTTTTCCGACCTTTGGCTATAGCTAACTATACTACTTACAGACAGCAGTTTGAAAAGTTACAGCATAATTGATGTAGCATGAAGTGAATCAAGAAGGCAAAGTTGATATGCAGATATTAACATAATCCACTGCTCACATTCCAGAGAAGTTTACATTCTTTTCCAGCATATCATTTCCTTACAGAAAAATACTTCTACCTTCATAGCACAGTCCTCTCTTGGATGCGCAAATGACAGGTTTCATATCCTGACAGTCTATAGTCTTCCCTGTTGTCATAGCCTGGACATTTGGAGGAGAAAAAAACAATTGCTCAAGTCTTATTTTTTCTTTCTTTTTTTTTTTCCACAGAAAGCAGCCAGCTAACAGCAGCCTCTACATGCAGCTGTTTCTACAGACACAGTACATATTTTTGCATCAACTCAGAACCAAAGGCACAAGTAAACCTTTTAGCTTCCTAATAACATGTAAACATGCTCAAATCAGTTTCGCATTAGATTACTGATTCTCATTTATTTTACTGCCTGAAAACATTTGAGAGCGGCTCAGAGCAGAACATTTTCTTGTTTTTAATTTATCTAATTGTTTGAACAAGCAGACATAAAAAGAAAAGGGCAAATGAGTTTGTTCTCTGAAGGGATGAATGCACTAGTAGCTTTCCAGCTTTCCGCAGCACACATGCTTGTGCGATTCCAAAATTACAGAATAAACTCAAAGGTTTAGAAACCACCTTATTTGGGCTAACTATTAAGCTTTCAGGTGCTCTTAATTAACACAACCATCTGCCAAATCTGACCACGCGCTTGTGAGATGAGCCAGTTTCAAAACGCCTAGTTTGCCCGTGTGGCACCCAGAAGTAAGCAGTCACATCTGTGACATCCCCCTCTCAAAACTAATACAGCAAGAGTTTGTTCTGCTGGTTCAGACAGTCTCTGCACTCAGCATGGGCACCAGTGTGTGAAGGAGAAGGGACAGAGGGATATGAAAAACGAGTAAAGAAGTCAAAGCAGAAAAATACTTAATTAGCGTGTGCTGGAGTTTCTCCCTCAGCATCTCTGCTGGATTCCTCCCTGAAGATCACACAGCCAGTCAGAAAGCTCAGCAGCACTTCTCCGTATCTCCAGCTGTACTCCTATGGCACGTAGCTACTGCAGTCACGCTTGGCTATTTGCTAGCTAGACACGTCAGAGGAGATCCTATAGGATGTCCTTCCTGACAGCTGCTCTTCAGAAACAGAGCCAGCCTGAATAACAGAAGCCGGCAGATGCAGTAGTTGCTCAGAACATCTGAAATGAAGCCACTTGCATTTAAGAGCTTATAAATGGATTTAGTTTTCTAATTTCAGGACCTAAATTCGGGGGGAAAAAATTCTAGTTGATCATATGGTTTTCATTTTTAACCTCTCTGTTGGTGTGCATATCTTTTATTTTCAGTGCTGTATATACACACTATAATGTCTCAATGTATAAATCAGTGAAATGGTCTTCTTATATATAAATTCAGTATTTCCTGATTAGTGTATGTACATAGATACGCATGAAAAAACTACCCCACCTGTCAGTGCAGACTCATACATTTCCTTGTCCTTTCATTCAGCAGTGCCGGGTTTTTATTTTTATTTATGCAGTCATACTCCTTTGACAGTATGTAGCTGTCATGGTTCTGTCTCACAGGTTTCTATACATCAGAGACCAGCTTTAAAACTGTTTTGACAGGTTAAAAGCTGGGATTTTTCCAGGGACAGGTTGGAGAGAAGCAGAAATGTGAGAAGTGGAAAAGAATATTCCTTGACACCCCCTAATCTCCTCAGTGCAGATGGCATTGTCTTTTTCAAGAAGTTTCTGTGCATACCAGCCACTGCAAAAGAGTGAAAGCCTGAATGCTTTACGGGACATACATACGTTATCTGTATGTACATCCATCCAATATGCACAGCTGTGCATGCACAAGCAGACAAATGTGCAAAGCTTACCTTCCCTCTTCTTCCTCCCCGATCCATTCACTAAAATTAATTGCTCCCCAAGATGCTGTAGGCCACATTGTTAATTATTGTCTCTCTTCTGCACCTGAGGCATCACACTGGTATAGAAAACAGCCTGCAAACAGATGGAGAGCTGCTGGAGATGAATCTGCAGGTATGTGAAAAAATTGATACAGATTTTATGATACCGCAGACTCAGATGGTCTATTAATTTTCAATAATATTCTGGAAAAGAAGGACATCTCTACATGTTTTTAGGTGCAATTTGTTTCCAAAAAAGAAGTTACAAGAGCAAATTACTTCTATGATTTCATCACCATCATTTCTGCTTAAGGAATATTTATGGAAAATGTTCCAGCCATCGCTGCACCAGCCTCGCAGCCTCTTAGATATCCCTGTCCCTTGGCAGCCAGCTGTACGTGTGCCACGCCTGGGGGCACCAAGGCTGGGTGTATTGCAGCCCAGACCAAGACTTCAGCTTGAATCGGACGCCGCACGCAGCCTCATATCTGCTGCCTTAAATTAGCTACTGGCTCATCCCCAGCACCTACCCTAACAGCCTGTTTCTGCCATCGTGCTGTCACACAGAGCCACAGCAGACCGGGGCAAAGCTGTTCCTTACACCCCCAGCCTGCCTCCAGCCCACCCGCATGAGCCAACGTCCTGATGAGACCCCCACGAAAATGCTCTGCTCTTTGATCCAGCCTGGCAATTAGCGAAAAGTCACTGCAGTAGTCGACACCAACCAGTTTTTCATCTTCAGAGGCTGAGGATCAAAGCTAGCACAGCTAAAACGACGAGGCAGGTATGTCCCTAATGGTGCTCAAGGCTGCCCTGTCCTACAGAGGAGGGCACTGCAAAGGCAGAGCACACACAGACATCCAGTCCTACCTAACGCACACGGTGCCCACTTCAAACCAGGTTAGAAGGGTTTCTCTTTCCTAAGTACTTCAATGTGGCCATTTTCTCTGCAAATGTACCCAAGAGAGGCATCAGAAAACCCGAAGTTATTCTAATAGAGTCGTTTTACTCTCTTCTAGGGTAAAACTATTGCTGCACATAGGGAGTGGTGGCATTTTCTAAACTGGGAAAAAAAGCCTTTCAGACTTGACTGGAAGTTCAGCTCTGCACACAAGCCAAATTGCTTCAGAAAGGCAGTGGAAAAGTTACCAACAGATTTATCATATGACTATCCAAAAGGATCCAGATATTTTAGCCAAGAAGAAAGAAAAAGTGAGCTAATTTTACCATGACCAAACCTCTGATCCATATAGGAGTGAGGAAGGGCAGGTGATGATACACACAATAAAAAGGCCACCCCTTCTTTTCCAGTATCGGTATACAGCATATTTTGTGGAGCAGAGTCTATTTGGTAGAGATTCATACACAATTTGTCATGTGTTATAGACAGTTTGTCACGCTGTTATGTGTGTAACGGGAACCATGGAAGTTAAACATGGTCTGATCTCCAGTACCTAAATGCTGCATATTAGTATTTTGCAATCCAGTAGAGATTTTCAACATCTGCCATCACTTTATGAAATGCTTGATGTATGCAGAAACAACTAAATGTATAATGTGTTGTATACCCTACCATACATTTATCTTAGAATACTAAATCCACTGTCTCTCACTCTTTTAAAAACATATCATACATAATGCTTATGAAACTAGAGCCAGCCTTCATCATTATTACCTGCCCAGGTTAATAAACAGTATATTGCTCCATGACCTTGGGAGTGCTATTCAAGGACTGGAAGTGAAGGATTCTTAATTTGCTTTTGCTCCTGTTCTACAGATGGTGCAAAATGTGAAATTTTAAAGCCAGCAGGGTTAGATACTTCTCCAGTTCTCTTTCTCCCTAAAATTGATTCTGCAGGAGCAGTACCAAGGCCCCAGGGACTCCATCCCCCCCATGGGTAAGAGGTGGAGATGAAGATGGTCCTTGGGGAACTGGCTTCCCTGCAGTGCTGCTGAGGATAAGATGGGTAACCGGCCAGCAGCAGTGCTTAGCCAGACCACTGCAGAGTTCCAAGGGCAGTGCTACAAATAATATTAACATTTTATCTGAAAAAAGAGTTTCTATTTCAACCCTATTTTAGATTCTTTTCTTTCTGCACTGAATCTTCTGTTTTTTTTCAGGCAGCAGCTCTTCGGTATAATGCAATTGTCTTTAATGAATTGCTTTTCCCAACTGCCACTCTCATTGTAACAAAAATTCAGGGTGATTTGTTCAACCTGTAGCAGAGGTATCAGACTAAGACTGTAGCTCTTTTCCATTCCAACAGGAGTGTTTCCTCTTGTAGAAGTGGTTTATTGATGAGGCCTATTGACTATGGATATGTAAGAAAGAAAAATGCTGGTATTTGGCTACCTACCAGACAATTTAAGGTTTTTAGACTGGGCTCAGAGAAAACTTGTCCAATGGTGATGATATATCATAGACTCCTCCCTGGCTGTCACAGGCCCTAAGAAGCTTCTTCCATTGCTGGCTTTTGTGAGGGAAAATGAGGGAAGCTCTATGAAACCAATTCGCACTCTCAAAATGGTGCTTTAGTCGTGGTCACACAATTAGCCACATCTGCAAAGCAGCACATTTGCTGATTAGTAAATTCTCTTCTCCAAGAACCTATGTTAAGTTTTAATTTAAGCACTTTGGTACACAGAAAAGGCGTTGCCATTGCAAGCTAAAGTGCCAGGTGCTGCAATGACCACCTGAGTAAAGGAAGACTTTTCCTCTGGGGGAAAGTTCTGATCTGTTTTGTATTTCCCACCTCATTTGTATCCCCTCTTGCTGTTCCAAGATCTTTCTAGCCGTTTGCGCCTTATGATATCTTTGATGAGAAGTACATCTCAGTCAGACTTTAATTTGTTAGCTTTTAACTCACACTTGGTAGAAAAACTATTTACATTCCCACAAAATAAATATACATGACCCATGCTGCTACAAGAAAAAGATCTTTTTCTGTAAGCATTTTCTGTTAATAGGGATTAGCACCACTGTAACTGTAAATCATCTAAGACCATATTAAATGTGAAATTTATGACCAAATTAATGACCATTTATAATAGACAGACTGGTTTATAATAGACAGACAAACATTTCTGAGAAATAATGTAAGAATAGTGGGGAAAAAGGGATGCACTAAGGACATTTCAGGAACTCTTTCGGTAGCATTTTCTATGTTTCTTACTTTCCTATGAACATCGGATAGACTCATGCACCTCTATAGGCATGAAACTTACACTGGAGAAGAGCAAGTTTTAGAGGAATAATTCTACTACTCATTATGTCTGTATAAAATACCAGCTTAATTTACCTCCAGGTAAGATGGCTGTCATAATAAATACATATGACTAAATTTGAATTTAGAAATATATACTGCAATAATAGTTATACCTTAGTATAATAATACATAACTATGTACATTTAGTTTAAAAAATATCATAAATTAATCACTTCAAAATAATTGATTACTAAGAGATTTAGTTTGGGTTGCTCTTCTAATCTCACCCCTCCTGAGATACAGCCAATAATTTTGATTACTGAGGAACTGTGACGACAAAGTTTAGTAAACCAAATCACTATGATTAATATAGAAAACTTTATAAAGAAAAACATATAGAACGTAGTCACTGCTTTTACACTCACTTAGTCTCACTGCAGGGTATTAATACAGCCTAAATTCAAAGGTTTACTTCCCCTGGCTCCCTGTACAGTTAAGGACTAGAGAGAGGCTCCTAGAGAGCTTTATTCAGAGTGAGAACCTCACCTGGAATCATCTTCTCCAAAACCATTGGGGGAAACCAACCACCACACAAGTAGCACTTGAGTCTGGAGTATACTGCTGGGCAGCATATATACCGTGATTTTGCCTCTAGCATCAATTACCATTAATCTGGGTGTTGAAGAAGGTGACAGATTTGTACTCCCCTTGCTCTTCTTTTTCCTGCATCTTAACAGATATTTGCCCTTCTTTCAACTGGTGGCACCTCACTGTCCTCCTCATTTCTCAAAGATATCTGCTAACAAGGCTTTCAGACATCATCATCCCACTGTTAAAAATCCATCAGTGACATCCGTACAGGCCACTTGATTTCAAATAGTCTTACTTGGCCAACCTACCTCCCATAAGCTCCTTTTCAAGCCTGACCCCTTAGCCCTACATTGCTAAGTAATGTTATGATCTATCCAAGGACTACTTCTGTATGGGTGTAAGCCCTGGTACGATTACATAGGTAAAATATGGTAAGCATTTTGTTGTATGCCTCATATGGATCATATAGGATGCACTGCTGTACAAGACCCCCAATGACTCCAGAGGCTGTGCTGAACTCAACAGAGAATGATAAGCCAAATGCAGAAAGGTCAAAATGGAAAGAGAATGAAAAAGAAAAAAAAGAAAAAAAAGTTCTGTGTCACAGGAATTAGCAAAGCAATCTACTGCATTTCGGGGGGTGGAGGATGCCAGCACTAGCTGGCACTCGGTCCTGGGACGGGGAAAGAACAAAGTGAATGGCAGAAGGGAGTGAAATGTTTCAACAGAGAGGGAAGACTTGCTCTAAACTTCAAAGAGGAGACACTGCCAAAAGAAAAGGAGAAAGGAATACTACGAGGAAAGGCCACGAGGGATGAAAGAAAACCAGCATGAAGGAAAAAGAAAGCAAGCAGGGAGGATAAAGAGAGCTTCATGAAGAAGCAGTTCTGCTGAGGGACCGTGCCAAAAGCCAAAGCCGGTACAGCTTTAGCCATGGCACTTTAGTAACAGAGGAGAGAAATCCAACCCAATGGTAGCCAGGAGCGGGCCCAGAGGTACACAAAGCCTTCACTGAATGGGTGCACCATAAGTAAAAATGTAAAGAAGAAAATTTACACTGATATCTCATGCATTCTCTCATAAAAACTGAACTTTTCACGAAGCAGCACTGCCAACATAACTAAGCTACGTACAACACTTCCATGTAGTGCCTGCACCTGTCAATGAGTGATTATTAATTTTGTGCATAGGTCATGTAAAAAGTCACATAGCTTCTCTATGACTTAGTTCTGCACCTGTGAAGCTACTGTCTCTGCTTCACTAAAGGCAGAGGCAATAAATTGACAAGAAACAATATAATAATAAAGAAGCACAAAGCAGATGACTTAATGGCAACATCAGGCCCAATTCTGGACCAGAAAAAATGCATATAAAACAGTGAAGCAGTTGACTGATGTATTCTATAATAAAAATAAAAGCATCCTCCAAAACAAACCTGAAAAGGGAACAGGATAGTTCAAAATATCCACATAAAATTAACGTGGGCTCTTTCCACGTTAGTAGGCACTCACAGGCTCTGCCTCCCTGTTAGCTGCATCCAGTAAGAATTTTCTCCCTTCTTTATTCTTGCTAATTGTAATGGTTTAAAGGACACTGAAGAGCACAGGATGGGTTCAAGAGAATTGCAAAATATCACTGCCTACCATTTGCAGCAGGGCATCATTCATCTCTGTTGCAATACCATACTGTGAGGTGGCACCAAAAACCAGACACTGTAATCCAGAGCTAGGGAATGTTAATTATCCCACATCAGACCCCAAACCATGCGGCATTCAAGGTTCACTGTGGTTGAGAACATCTGTTCAAGGCCATAAATGGTTCAAAGACAATACAGGATGGGATTTGTGTTTTGGACATGGCCACCCCCTTTTTGTTGACCTAGAAGACCTGCATCAAATTCTTGACCTTTTCTTTAGACCCCTTGCATCTACATAACCACCTCTTCTGTCCCCTTCCTTCAATGAAAAACACAACTACCTCTCCTCAGACTCTCTGAATACCAGGATGCCACCCACAGTAAATCATGAATATGATCACCTCTTTCTTTGCTTAACTGCTGATCGGTGAAGTAACAACATAAATTGCAACTACAGTGCAGAGCTCAGCACAGGGGTCTGTGCATAAATGCCATCACAGAGCTTAGATGAAGCTGTCCAGCCAGTTGTACAGATTCACCTTAAAGTCACGTCCAGGCAGCTATTTGAGTTTAGTCCACTTTAGAAACGTCTGCCTTTCCCTGAAGTTCACTTTAGAAGTGTTTATATTTTGCAGTTTTTCATATTCCATTCTGTCCTATAGCAAAAAAGGAGGCAGAACTGGAAAAGGTACTTAGCACTACACTGTGGTGCGAAAGCCTGACTAAAGAAGAAACTACGAGGTTGCCAGATTGGAGACTGAGTACTGAGTTACTTTGCACTTGGTATAGGTCCACAGTCCTGCTCGAATTGAGGTCAATAGCAAGCCTGCAGTTAATTGCAACAGAAGATGCATTTTAGGGAGAAACCATAAAGAGGTAGGCAGGTTTATCTAATGACATATACGTATTTTACTAAACGTGTTACTTGTCAAGCTAATTAGTTACCCTCTAAATGAAAAGGTCAACCCTGCATAACATTTGCATCTAATCTTTCTGAGTCAAATTTCGTGAGCATGGTAGGTGGAAAGAAATAAATTCTACTTAAATTGTGAACAGCAGACAGGAACACTTTGGCAGGCAGAGAAAAATGAGAAAAAAAAGCTGCCTAAAGCTGATCTGAAGCTAAGAACATGGAACAAGTCCGTCAGGAAGATACCGCTCACATGGCCACCAGCTCCACATATACAATTTGTTTTGAATAGCTCTGCAGCCATGCAATGCACTGAACCTGTCAGTCACACTTTTTTGACTGCTTCTGCTGCCTTTTACTAATGCACGTAAGCAAGCCAAGAGTCAAAGCTCATAAAACCACCCCACTGCACCAAGACCATGCTTTTGGCCCCAAATTGCCATTTCCTAGAGACGTTTACCTGACATCTCACACTACTGTGTGCACACTCCAGCTGTGCACATTTCCCCCAATTTCCACAGCTGGAGGCACAATCCGGCACAGTACAATGATTCCACACCTGCAGCTCACTGATTTTGCAGCTCTCAGAGCCTTGCACATCTACAGCAGCCTGAATCCCCTTTTCTTTTCCAACACCCTTGTCATTTACATACATCTGAAGTACACAAACTTGCCACAAAAACAAATGCTTGAAAGGTATTCACAAAGTCACTATAAACAGGTTAAAGAAGATGCAGCAGCAGCAGCTTTCTTGGAAAGTCTCAGAGACAAAGAGAACATTTCAGTATGTGTAGCCATGAAAAAAATCAACAGGGCAATCAGCAGATTAACTGGTAATTTTGGGATTTTTTCTTTTTTAATGAAACAGTAGGGTTTGTGTTTCAGCCTGTAAACACTCTATGCCAGGAGAGGATCTACAGAGGCTCTTTGTCCTTGCTAAAGGGCTTTACTTAATGGGGTGTTACATGAAAAAGCATATCTGTTTTACAGGAAAATGTGCCCTGAGGGCTCACTGAAACAGTGGCAACAGCTAGAGGAAAAGAAAACCATGATACGACATATATCCTGGCTAATACAGGTTTAAATATACAGTAAGTCACTCTGACAGAACTGAAAACTCCGGCGTAATAAATCTCTCAGCAGCCCGTGCACACCAAGTGGGTGGCAGGGGACCCCACTCACTCCTCTTCGTTAAAAAGCCACATTTTCCAGGCAATCGTATCCCACTGCCAAAGGCTCAAGTCCTGCTTGCAGAAGCCACCCAAGCCAGCTCTTGATCTCCTTCTCCGGTCAGGCTCCCCATCGCGGGGCAGCCACAGCAGCACCGGGCTGGGAGCACATCCCCCTGCCCCTGGCCTGACCTGCAACACAACAGAGACTGATACGTGAGCTGGGAATTTAAAACCACCACAGGTATGTCGCAGAGTTGTGTCATTCGTCAAAGGACAGATGGTTTGAAATATCTGAGTTATGGCAGACTATTTCCTTTGTGAGCTGGGAGAAGAATCTTTCACCCCGTTTTGCTGGCATATATATAAGAGGAGCAAACAGATTGCTTAAGATGCAATATAAAGGAAGTTTAGCTAATGGCTTGTATTTTGAGACCCTTCATTCCCCAAATGTTTGAGACAAAGCTTTAAATTCAGATGTACTTAAAGAAGACTTCTTTTTTGTTTGCTTTCTGTTGCACATATGAACTTACGGCCAGGAAGCAGTAGGAATCAGCAAGTCAGTTATAACTGAAGTGAACACATATTCAGATACAGGCCTCAGAGGAGACACCTCCTACATCTTCCATCAGGAAGGATTTTCCTGAATCCAAATAGCAATGAATACGACACTCATGTTCACATTTCTTTGCTCATGGTATATCTAAGAACTGCTTTCTTCTGGCACTGAGTCACCCATCCTACCTGTCAGAAGGGATAATTACTCACCTATATTACCTCAACTTGATTATCGAGAAAGGAAAAAACCAAATTTCCTGGTTTTACTCATAACACTCACACAAAAGAGAATTAGGAGGCAGCAGAAAAATTTTAAATTTCCTGTATGATTCTGGCTAAAAGCTCTACCTCCTTTCTCATTTGATTTTTGACTTGGTTCAAGAGCATCTGTCTTGTAACTGTTAGAAATACTTTAGGAGCTTTCAAAAACCCTACACTATGTACAATTGCGGAGTTAATCTGAAAAGGTTTTGGTGTTTGGAGGGAAAACATTCTGGGTCACTTTTAGAATTTTATGACCGATGTGGAAATTTCCAGTGTTTACTTTGAGGGCCCAAGTACCTTTAAATCCAAACTACTGTTGAAGCCAGAAGCCAAGGTTTCCATTTTATAGCTCTTCCACTGGGCACAGGAGTGTTCAGCTCTGTGCTTTGCTACTTCCACCACATCAGTCCCAATTGTCCTAGTCTTGGGTTGCTTTTTGCCCTACTCGCTAACATACAACTTCATGTAGAAGGGGAAAGTTTGAACAGCAATGAAGACTTATTCTTAAAGTAAATGTTCCCTTAATCAAAATTGGATGACTAACAAGCATAAAATTATGGCTCTAATACCACATATAATCATTTATCTCGTCGCGCAGAGGCATAAATCATTTGTATTGTGTTCCAGCAGTGTTTCATACCCACTTTACCATAATCTAAATGAGCATGCACAGCACAGACAAAAGGAGATTCTAACCCATCTTATGCATTGGCCTGGGGAGCATGATGTTTTTTGTTGTGGGTGCTTTTAAAAATTGTGTTTCTATAAATAAAAATACTAAAATGTGAAAAAAAAACACAGTGGGCAAGCACACTGCCTGAGCAGTTGTAATTGTGAGATAAATTTTCCACAAAGAAGGGATGGTTTTTGTATTTTTTTTTTTCTGGACAGCAATTTTGCTGAAGTACATTTGAAATTTATATGAGCTATGGAATAAATTCAATGAAGAGAATTTAAACCTGTGGATACATAAGCTCAGCATGTGGGTATTGCCAACCACATTTCCAGCTCAAAATAGATATTATTTTCTTCTGCCCACTTCTCATTATCTGGGATTTTCTTAACAGTCCAAGCCAGAGACTCAACTTTAAAAAACCCTAAAAACTTATAAAAATGGCAACCAGCAAAATATGTATTTCTTTCCTTTAAATGACTTCTGCACAAAAGCTGTAAGAACCTTTCACTTCTCCATCTGCAGCACCCCTCCTATACCCCAAGCCACCACAGCTGTGAAGTTCAATAACGCATAGTCCTTCAGGGAGAGCAAGTTTGGCTTCACGTGACGATATTCTCAAGAGCTGATTCCCAGCTCCCATGCAGGAACTTCACATATTTTTCTGACCTTGCAGATCTGCGAGAAACTGGCACTTAAAACTCCGAGAATTTAATGAGAGAGAAGCTGGCCTTCTACTTAATTTTAGAAAGCTTTATGTCTTTTTCCCTCTTCACGAGGGTAACTCACTCGGCACAACCAATCTTATGGTACAGAAATATGAGGCTTTACAAGCAGAAAGAAATGCATGCTAAAATACACAGTAAAATTCTCTTGTATATTCTTAAAAACATTTATCTGTGACGTAAGTGTCATGAAGATGAAAATATTATATGGTCTAAAGGTTTTATTGTTACTTCACTTCGACTGACCCGCATTACTCACTGCTTGATTCACCATTTGTGCAACACGCTTTTCTCATTCTGCCCACAACCTAAAGATACCATCCAAAAACCAAAGGAACAGTACAAGCTTGACAGAGATTAACCTCAGAAATAAACTACAGCTACATTAAAGAACTGTCAGGTTCTACTCGAAGATTATTTGCTCGAAGAATGGGAACATGACAGAGATGCTAAGAGGATGAATGGTCCTCGGCAAAATAATACAGATAGACAGATGGATACTCTGCAAAGCACATTAAAACCTTTAGAGCTCAGAACAGTATTGTCCATCTTTTGCCACCAATCTCTGTTGTATGTGTTTAGCACTTATGAGAATAACTGTATTACATGTAAGTATATGGTATATTTATATGTAGAAATTAAATATTCTATTTAATAGCCTTGGTTAGCATTGCACAGATAGTTTATTACCTGTATGTCCAGTTCTTATCATTGACTGACATTCAGTGTTGTGCTGCTGGGGGTGGGGTTAATCGCATTCCTCTACTACTTTATATTAAATGAAGCAGTCACGCTTTCCTAGCAGCACACTATTAAAACCATTATTTTGTCTTTACAGAGCCATATTTCTGCATTCGTTCCATTCATTTTTTTTCAAAATCAGTTCTCTTTCCAGCAACTGCCCTCTGTATACCGAAGACTGGTGTGCAGCTTTGACCACTAGTTCTGCCTCATTTGTTTCATCTCTTTTTATGAAGCATTTCCCTTTAGCTTATATGCTGTATTTTTTATTCCTAAATTCATTTAAAATTCATTTTACCAGCCCTCTGTGTTTATCTCAGCCTAGCTTTTTAGAGTAATCTATTTTGTGCATGTCTACATATGACATAGTTTCAAGAGGCTGTTATGTGCAGGCAAAATATATCTTTTCGTTTACTTTTCTCTAGCTATTCAGGGCTGTCCACACAGAAATCTTACTCATTCATCACATTTGATCACCTGGTCTTTAAAAGCAGTGGTCGTTCTTTCCATATTACACATTCCACAGACTTCTTTCTTCAACCTTCTCCCAAAAATATGGAAATACCACTACCCTCTTTTATTTTTTTTTTGTTTGTTTCCCTAGCTGTTAAAAAGATGTTAAAAAAAAAATACATTCTAAAGGCTTTTCTTACTTTACCTTAATGATTCCTCTGAAATTTGGAAATGTTATTCATCTAGATCAGGTGCCTTGTCAAACTTTAATGGTTCCATATACTTAACTGTGTGCTCTGGCATAATCATAAAGCCTTAATATCTTCTGTGGGAAAATATATTTTCATCTTCCAGATGTGACCTTCAGCGTATTTTCAGAAATGTCTATACTATGGAAGAGAAAACACAATGAGTTCTCTGAAATTCTTTACTAACAATAGCTCCCATTCATGTTGCTTTATGGCCTTGCAAGCTAGATTTGACAGATAACTCTGTACATATTATATGCTTTAAAAACCATTTCTTTTACCATATTAGTGTCATCAATTAGAATTATTATTACCAACATTATTATTACCAACATTAAGGTCTAAATTTTGCTTATCATCAATTTATCATAATTATCTTCAGCTTTCCTTGCAGCTGCAAGCTCTCTCTCTCTTTTCTGTGTGAAGCATTTTCTTTCTCCGCAAGTAATTTTATTGAACCTGAGGTAAACTCTGGGTCATCTGATGCAACCAATCTAGCTCACATTTGACATTCATGTACTTTTCACATAAGTAAGCATACACGTTCATACCTGTTACCTTCTGCAACAGACCATTGCACAGAACAGAACCACCTGTAGCCATCCACAATGACACATACAGAAAGGGGGAAATTCTAAATTTCCTTCACACTACCAGACTTGTGGCTGTGATACTGGGTTTTATAAGATGGAAGCTACAGTTTGCAAGCCCAGCAGCACTTCTGAGCAGTGCTGCTAGTGCTGCAGAGCACTGAAGTAAGAGGACCCATAACACACATGCCCTGCTCAGCCTGTTCATCCACATAGCACAACTGACAACTGTGGAACTCTTTTCTCTAGACAGAGGTTGACGATGCTGCCAGGGCAAATCCTTACATATATCAGTATTATATAACACACATGAGAAAATCTCAAGATTTCAATTCAGATTTTTTTCCACGCTGCCCAGGTACAAACCACTCGTCTGGTGCTCCGTAACAGAGGTTACAACCTCTTGATAGATTCTGTATTATTCTGTATCATTTCCCTAAATGTTCCCTGACAAATGTTTTCTGCATATGCAGAAAAATAGAGAAGGTGAGCATATGTATGTATCTGTGTGGTGTGGAGGGGCTGGAGAAACTAAGTACACCAACAATGATAATTCGATACTGTCCAAATACCCAAGGAGGCAGTCACTGTTGTGAAAGCCTTACAACATGACACATCACAGCACAAGGCAAGCATTTCACTATTTAAATTAAAACACATACACATTTATATATGTATATATATGCTAGATAACTATCCTTGCATGAATTCCACACAGCTAGATCTTCATCTGAGCAGTAGCAGGTCCTTGTTTGACTGCTGCAATGCAAGCTTGTTCTTTCCAAGCAGTGCCACCCAGTGAGTCTATGCCAGTTGGCGCTTATCCCACCTGCACTCCCCACCAGTTCACACTATCACCCTCCCTCTGTGCCCTTTACTGCTCTTGTGCCTTTCATCTACAGGACACTTCCCTTTCATGTACTGCCACCCCCAACTTTTTCCTTAGAGAAGTATTCCACTTATATTGCTTCTGTATTTCAAGCTTGCAGCTCTCCCTGCTTGCTTTGTCTAATTGGCTCCTAAAACCTTTTTCACAATGAGGTAATTAATTAAATTATTTTGACTAATTTCCAAAACTTTCTAAAGGAAATGCATAATGCATAAGTTTGTGTTATGATTTTCTTAGGTATTTCATTTAGGTCATCTCGGAGCTTTCTTTCGTTTATTGGGATAAAGAGGCAAACTCGGCTCTGTAGGGTGGCTGGCTAGGGAAACTGTTTCCAAAGGGAGAGTCTTTACTATCCGTCTCTGCTACAACTGTTGCCATACATTATCCAAAACCTGTGTAATAGAAAATATCTAAATTGTCCTTGAAGCATACATTAGTCTTCAATGCCCATGGAAGTGCCATAACCACTACACTGCCAATCAGGGTTACTCTTACTTCTACTCCCTAGATCACTGAATCTTTAAATCTTCTGTACAATCGGCAGCATCTTCTGCGGCAGAGTTCGAAAGCACTTACCCTTTCCAGCAGCCTATATACTGGGAAACTTTCCAGGTCAGACTGAGTGTGTACCAGCAGAAAAAAAAGGACTGAAACAAGATGTCCTCTTGAAGCTGAGGAGGAGGTGAGAGGAATCACCACCTACTTCTCCTCTGGTTCCCTTTTAAAAGGAAAAACTGATTCTTGTTCTAGCTGTTTTTCCATGAAGAGGATTAAGTGCCTACTTTTATGGATATAAATCATGCGTGGAGGGAATGCATAGTTAAGCACCTAAGCCTCTGAGAGGGTGGGGATTTAAAATACGAGTAAGTCCTCAGGGCTTTGCTATTGCTACCTCAGATAGTTCACTGCTTAGGGCTGTGCATACCATTATGAATCACACAATCTTTCTTTTACATTGTATAGGAAACCTAAACCCAAACTCAAGGCTAGAGATTCTGCCATGAGTCTCCAAATATTAAGTAGCATCAAAGTCTTTGACCAAAGTTAAATATCTATGATTTATAAAGAACTTATTTATTTCTTTTAACACTGTATGCTTTTGATCATCCAGACATGACACGTTTCAGCACCTGGAACAGATCAGGATACACATGCAGGTATATTCGCAGGTATATCCACAGGTGTATCCATACCAGCATTGTCAGGCAACATATTGATGCAGTGCATCCAAATCCTTAATGTACCAAAAGGCACCAAACTTAGTAGGTGCTGACAACATCGATGTGTGCCTTACATTACTGTTCTTGTGCCTTACCATCGATGTATGACACGTCTGAAGTAATGCCTAAGCCTGTTCTGTGTTTCGCGGCCTTGCTATAGCTCTGCATTTGAAGCCCTCACCAGAACCAGGCTCGTGCTATTTCCATGATCCCACTGCTTCAAGGTTCCTGGCATCCTTATGCTGCAACTTGCAACATGATTTCGAGGTCTCTTTCTCCTGTCCCTAGCCAAATACACCATCAACTCCACAGTCAGCAAGACAGAGTGAGGTGGTAACTCCCTCCCCTCCACAGCCCCTCAAAAACCCAGATAAGCTTTGCCTTAAGGACCTAACAGTTTCCACCCACCTTTTGCTTTCATTGTATCAGCACCATGAAAGATTCAAATGGTATTACCAACTCTGAACGCAAACAGACACTGCCATCATCTGATTCAGCATTTATCTGTCAAGTAGCCTGGCCTTATGCAAGCAGTTGAGAGGCTGAATCTTAATGAAGTCTTAATCCTAAAGGCAATAAAGCAATCAACTGATGGAAATAAAAATAGGATATCTTTTAAGAGGATACATATATACACAAATGACATGACCAAAATATTTAATCAAAATTTGCTTGTCGTAAAGTCATTGTCTCAAAATGATAGCGATTATTCAGATTTCTGAAGGTAGTACTTCTTTCAAACACACAGTTTAAATAAAGACACAAAGAGTAAAGACATACTGAAATTACTGTTGTACTTTGTTCCTGGGGCATGAAAATGAAGGCCAAATGAAGAAATAATAGAGAAAATGGTGCCTAACAGAAAGAGAAACTGTCAGCTGGGGTTATCTCCTCATACACTGAAAAAGTCAGTCACACTGAGGGCTGGAAACTGGTCCTGAAACATCCGTGATGAAACCACCTAGCTCTGAACTTTGACAACCTGTGCTAATAAAGTTCTTTAGTGAGCATGTCCATTTTCTGTTAGCTTTTGTCTGCATGTTTCATTTGCTAAAAAGGTAATTTTAGCTCCTCAAACAGGAATTCTAAGTGAAACTGTGACTCGGAAAGATCATTTAAATGGGATTTTTCTCTGTCATCTCTTTATGCTTTTGATTATTCTTGACACTGTATAATGTTAAGTTATAAATAGAAAGCATTTTGAAAATGTCATCATATCCTGAGTCTAATAAGAGAATACCAGAGCTGGAAAATATGCTTAAGAAATCAAGTTTATATGGCAAACTGAGAACGAAAAATTTAACTGTGCTTCACTGCAATGGAGCTTAACTCTTTTACAGAAATTGTGAATTGTGAGCTCAAGCTGGAAACTACAATTGAAATGTAAACATTTCTTTTTGAAAGCAAGATGTGACATTAATAACAACAATCACAAAAGCTGAAGATTTGTGGCATTACTGTAGAGAGCAGCGATGTTTTTTCACCCTTTCAGGTGGATCTAATTCAGATGATGTCCCTCCAGCTAACCCAAACATTCGAAGTTCTTGGTCCTCCAGTAGAGCATGAATTTGTTTTGGAATATTCTAGCTGTACTGATTTATTTTTTTTCTCCCCTTTCTACTCCATATATGTTCTCCCCATCTGTTTTTAGGTTTCCTATGTCTAGTCTCTGCACAGGTCAAAGGACTGGCATTGCTGAATACATGACAAGCTCCCCAGATTCTCATAAATTAAATAAGAACGCCTGCTAACAATCAAAATGAATTCTTTTTTTTCAGGCGCTCGGACCTAAAGCAAAGAAAAAAGTCTGCTTTAATTTGTACAGTTACCTTTTCTAACTATAGCAATAACAACAAATTCACCCCAGACTATGTGGAACATGATTTGGCTCCTAGAATAGGCCTGAGGGTATTTCACAGGCTCAGCATCACTGTGCACCACCCCTCCAGGAGGCCCTGGTGGCGGCCACCACTGACGCCTCCCGAGCCTGGGGACGGAGAAGGAGGGTCACAAACCCAAGGGAATTGCAGCTCCAAGGCTCCCTTTACAGCTAAGGGGAAAATAATTGTTCCTCCAGAAATGGATTCAGAGCACCTGCATTACACTCATCCTCTTAATATTCTTTCAAAAGAACTCCACTGGCAAGAATTTTATTAAGTTATAATATTTCTTGTCTTGCTAGAGTCTTTTTCGTCTAGTAATGAAGCATAACTGAAGTTATAACAATAATAAAACCATGGCAATAAGATGATACGTGCTGATGTAACTCCGGTGAAAATTTCAATGAATGATCTGTGAGATCAATAAAAATTACACTCATAACATAGTAAATAAGATGGTTTGGAAGTATTTCAGAAATTAACATGTGAAGCAGAAAAAATCAGATATAAATAAGGCCATTTCTGTGGATAACTGCCTGAATTGACATTTCTTCCCATTGCACCAGCCCATTCAAACAGTTCCTGGTTTAGATAAACAAGGTGACCAGTGAAAACCCAATGAAAAATAACTCTTTTCACTCTGGAAACTCAGCTTCTAGATTTGCAATGAAGTGAGGCTAACACTTTGAGTAATTAAAGGTGACTGGTCAGAAAATAAAATAGTAACAAACAGTAACAAGGATCAATGTAGTCTGAAAGTTAAAGCTTCAGAAGGGCAAGATCTGTCACGCTGCCACTGCCCCATCGTGGAATTAACATCTACACTAATAAGCATGATAACTGGGGTCTTAAAAACTGGACATCTAAGAACACAGCTTTTTTTTTTCACCTGATCCAAGCAAAATTATTTGGCTATAATTGCATGACTGGAGACAGAACACCCTTGGAAGCTGAAGAGTTACCTGGCTACTTACAAGTTATCTAAGACAGTTCATTTTTCTTCCAAATGTGGCTGATCTGCCACAGACGCACACAAATTCTCTTCATTTCTGTTTTGTCACTTGATGTAAAAACAGAAAATTGCCCCTCCCTTCAATCAAGAAAATTGCAATCAATATTATTGTAATCCAACTCTTCTATGTAGTGATGAATCTTTCATTTGTCTTGATTAATAAAAATTTGAACTGAGCCTGAGGTCAGCGTTTTCTGAGTTTCTTAAAAGGATGCAGGACTTTCCTTTTCACTTTGAAGTTGTGAATTATGGACCATATAATTGCTGGGCAGCAACTGAAGGTCTTAAATTACAAAGAGTGAATTATCTTCTCGGTTTCATTATACAAAACAAAACAAAAAAAAATAAGAGACAATATTTAGAGATAATAAAAAGTTAACATAATCAGTAAGAAGTCTACATAAACTGTCATTCATATTTTCTTTTCTTTCCTTTGTCAACTTTTAAATGAATATTTCCCAGACTTTGTTGCATTAAGTCAGTTTCAGAAAAGATGGTCATGTTCAACTTGCCTGCATACATATGTACCAAACTTTTACATTAATATTAATCACACTCATCAGAAGTTATGGGAAAGTTTTGCGTACCTATCTACAGAGAAGGCAAATTCCTGCAACCCCCAAATCCTTAAATGCATACAAAGGTCACTTTGTCAACTTTTTAGAAAAATATAAATAAATGTCCTGTTGTGATCCACATTACTACTTTGACTGCACTCCAAGTGACATTCCTCTTTTGAAGAGTTTTAGCATCTGTAACAAGTAATATTTATAACAAGTGAAAAGGAGGTCTTGAGAAAATCAGTTTGGCATTTAGAGAGCGACATTTGGTGCAACTCAAATTTACTGCAGCTGCAGTATAAATAATCTGAGCACTGCCAAAGATGAGCTACTTATGTCTGTATACACACAGAACAATTTAAACTTCTCCACATTTAATTTCAAATAAAGGATAGTTTTATGGCTGATCAGTGCAGTACACACAATTTAAAGCATGACAAAGCCATGAAATCTGAAGGAACTTGCATCACAAAGAGCCCAAGAACACACCGATTTCTGCAAAACTACTCCACAGCCCTCTCCACTGAATTCAGCTGTAATGTGGGAATTTGGTGCGATTCTCACTTAATTACGTTGAATGCCATTTGCAGATAAAATTTATACAAAGGCAGAGATTCAGGGCTCTGCACAGGACTTTACATTTTTGATAGCGCTGGATAGACGAGGCTGGAGGAATACAGGCATAGAGGTGACTGCCATTTTTCTACCAGCAGCTACTACAGAAAACATCTGTGTGGCAGATTTTCACCAGATACTGCACAGTAAGGTACCTGTACTGATCCTGACAGAAAAGCATGGCGTACAAGAACCCACAGATGCTCAGCTCCTCTGTGGGTTTGGAAGGGTTGCGGCCACCCCAGGGGTGGCATGGGAGCCACATCACTCACAGGGACTAGGAGGCTTCATCCAGTTGGTTTTGCTCAATGAGACATGGGAAGGTGGGAAATGAGACATTTAATACTTAGTCAGGCCAAGACAGTATTGGAACATTTTCACAGTTAGGGCATACTGGATTTAAGGAGGGATCTCATCTCAGGCTTTCCTTTCGAACTCAGTTTTTTACTGTCTCAAAGTAGATTTTTACGAGAAGTTTTTTGGAGTATGGAGTTTAAGGAAACATTTGTGTTACTACAAGGTAAGGTATGAGGGAAATAATGGTGCGCTGATTCTTTTAAAAAATTGCATTGAGTGTATTGGTGCTTGTCTTATCCACATTTCAGTGTTTTGTCACAAACACCTGCAAGTATAGGGCTGTGGTAAAATGGAACAGCAATAGGCTATACAATAGTGGTAGAAATGAAAAGAAAGAACTCTGCTGACAATTCTTTATTAATCATAAAAACCACAGTTCCTATTTCCAAGCTTAATTCAGATGGCATTTTCAGGTGTCTTTGTCCTTCTTCCTTTTTTTTTTCATTTTGCATATCAATTCTTAAGCTCTTAGAGTTGCCTTAGCATTTTAATGGCATATGAATAACATCCAGATTGCTGTAACGTATTGCGTTTCATTGTAAGTAATTCTCTAATATTTAAAGAAATGATGGGCATGTTTGAAAATATTCTTGAACTAAAAAATAGTATTATGTGTTAACATTAAAGAACATTTTTCTTAAAATCTGTAACTTGTAGTCAGTTAACTCCCTTGGAAATGTTTGAATCATCTCATGAAAGAACAGAAAGTCTATGTTAGATTTAGGAGAGTAACCATGCACTCAAAGAACAATTTAATCCATATTCAGGATGATCTCTACAGAAGCAGAGTCAGACTTTAAAGTGTTCATTGCAACCATTTCATGAACATTTTTACTTCCCAAGATAAATGACTCAGTCACCCAGCAACATCACAGGTTTTGCAGGAATGTCACCATGTAAAACCAAGCCACTCCAAACCTTGCAAGTTTATAGATGAAGCTACAATAAAGAGTAACGTCTGATAGACTTAGGGAAAAATATGAAGTTACATTACACAAATGCCCTTAACCTTGCCATGCAGAGAAGATATTTAATAACTAGATTTAAATATCCTATCCTATTAGGATCACTTGGACTTTTAAAAAATGTGTTCCTTCTTTTTGGCATCCTACAGAAAAGAGACAAAGTTGCTAAAGTACCGTACCTATGCATTCCTTTTGCTTGCTCAGAACAACAGCTGCACATACCTGTGGGCATAATTTTGCAGACAGAACATTAACGAACATATCTGTCAGTCAGGAAGACATATAAATGACTTAAGTTGCACCTGCAATGAATGTGCCTACAAAGTGGGGGCCAAAAAATCCACAGGCTGCAATTAAAAAATCTGTCCCTTCTGGCAGGTCCGATGTGACTCAGATCTTGTGCTATATGACAATCCTGTCACTAATGCAACAATCCTGAATTTGAAGGGGCTGTTCTTCATTAACACCATCCAGGAAGTCAGAATCAGGCCCAGAGATACTCACATGATCAGGTGGATTCCACAAGTCTGATTGCTCACCCAACCTCACGCCCAGCAGTATCTGTTGCACATTCTCTTAATGGTGCAATGGCCGTGTCTTTGGAAAATGAGCTTCACTCTTCACACCCAGTTTATCAGGAGCAACAAAGCAGCCAACATCAAGGCGTAGCTGTCCCCCCTAGGCCTGTCCCATAGTTTTATGACTTCTCACAATGGAGTCATGGTATTGGCCAGCACGAGGGAGTGATTCAAGGCAGGTGGCCTATTCTGAGCCCTGTCTGAACTGGAAAGAGGAGGGTATCACAGCCAACATAAACTTGTTGGCGCAAATGCGAAGTCTGCACCTGTCTGAACTCACACAGGGAAAAGTCTGTGACTCCCTGCTGGAAATCAGCTGAGGGTGGTTACATGCAGGCACAGCGCAAGAAGCAGCAGCATCTATTCCACCTGGTAATGAAGAGGAAAAGCAATTCAGGGTCTGAACAGGGCCTGCAGTTACAGGGCTGACCCGGTACTTGGTTGGTCCATCAGATTTGCTCCTCTTTTGAGAGGGCTGCAGATCCCAACATTCATCTTGTTCAGAACAACATGGACTGAAATACAGTGGAGAGAGATCTCCTGTGTGCTCTGCTTTTGTTTGTTTGTTTATGGGTCAGTTATTCCCTCATTCTACTTCTAGACATTTGAGAACATACGTAGTGGTTTGAAATGTACACAGCTCTGTAACATCTTGAAATAATGCATTCACCTGCTACAGCTTGAGCCGAAGGGAGGCAAAAAACCAAAAGACTGATACTATATGGTGCTCATTCTTCTTAAGACAGAGACTGCCAGATATACATATGACTGAAGCAAAGACTCCTGAGCTGCTCTGCCTTGCTGGTCTTAGAAAATGTCAAACTGTTTGTTTTCTGCTGCAGTGTGGTAAGCAGCATAATTAAAGGAGCCCTCTTCTCTCATACTGTAAGTGTGCTAATATCTTCTCTGTTATACAGGTGTGAGATATGTGTATCTCTAAGGTGCAGGAAATGCTGTGAGCCATACTTTAAAGGTGGAATAATCGTTAATGTTGAGGGTAGAGAATGACTTGCCTAAGGTAGAAAATTGAAGTCTGAAGTCTCAAGCATAAAGCACTTCAAAAAATTGTACAGATCAATCCGAAAGTTAAACTTTCCCAAAGGCCCCAAATACCACTTTAAGTTTTGAAATATCAGAAGTGTCATTTCTGGTCTCATGAACAGCCTCTAAGAACTTCCCTTGAATTCTGATGCTTCCATTGAAACTGTGTGTTGACTCCTCAGCAAAGAGCTTTATCCAAAAAGTTAGTGTCTGCATCGAAGTCACAGCTGCTCATTGACTCTCCTCTGCACATCGCCTACATGTTGATAGGGCAGAAGAGGAATCATAGAATGGTTCAAATTGGAAGGGACTTTAAAGATCATCTAGCTACTACCCTCCTGCCATGTGCAAGGACACCTTTCACTAGACAAGGTCACTCAAAGTCTCATCCAACCTGGCTAAGGGAACTTTCATGCTCCTGACACCAGCAATGCAGATACACCATCCAAATAAGCACATCTTCTAATGCAGCACAGTTGGTGAGGAGCTGGGCATGTATCAGCTCAGCTTCTGCATCCTTATCAGTCAGTACTAAACAACTTTCTTATAACTACTTCTTCATATCACTTCTGGTTGCTGCAACGTTATGGCCCACAGGCAAACAACTTGAATTTTCTAGCTCATAATTTCATGCATTTCTAATTTATTGTCTCACTTTAAATCTCCATTAAAATGAGAATAGGAGCGGGGAAAAAATCAACCAACCAACCAAACAAAAAAACAACACCAAGCCCTTTGCATGCTTATTCAACAAGCAGTTTTCTTAGGTTCTTAGAGGTCTAATTATGATATGAAAACATGATTTCCAACTTTGCAGATGATACTAAATTGGAAGAGAATAAAAACAAATGAGGAATAATTAGGTAGTGCAGTCAGATATAAAAGAATTTAGATCATTTTATATTTCAGGAATAATAGATGGCAAATGCAAGGCTGTGCAAATAAATTGAGAATAATTAGCCTCACAGCGTGCCATAAAAATCGGGGCCCTGTTTAGAAAGATGAGAGGCTACAACACACTGAGTGAAATAAACCCTGAACTTAGAGTGCAAAATTCACATCTAAGGTTCCCTCACTTATATGACTTGATAGTGACCTCGGTGGTACTCTGCTAGAAATCTGATAGCACTCAGTGTCAGCAAGAAAATCACCATCTGGCCTCTCGGAAAGGCTACATGGTATTGCCTAAGAAGGACAATTTCTTCCATGGTTACTACACAGAACTGTACTGGACCACAGACTGGATTCAGCCTGCAGGACGTGTCTGCCCAAGCCTGTGTCTTTCTCCGGGGGCAAAAAGAAAAAGAGCAGGGAGAACACCCCAGGGAAGCATCAGCTTTGGTTTGCTTTGCTCTAGTGCTCCTGCAGACGAGGCACCTGCCACTGACTGCAGCAGAGACAGACTGCTTGGCTAGAAAAAGCTCCAGGCTCATCAGGAACAGCTATTTTTTTATATTTTCACGTTATGTCGTGTTCCTTAACGTATTCAGGCCCGAAGTTAGAAGGAGGTTTCTAACAGTCGAGCTGGGGAGGTTCTAGGAGAGCTGACGGTGGGAACGACGGTGGGAAGATACCTTGCTGGTTTTAAAACACTGCTTCACGAACCATGACAGATTACACGCTGAGATAGCAAGGACGGCGAGGGACATCACCCTCAGAGATCACCAGGGTTTCCTATGCTGCTGTGAACTGCTTTCCGCTCTACATACTGCTGCCTGCTTCTCTGCTCTTGACTGAACCACAACCTGTCAAAAATGCACTCCCTCTTCTGCATGTATCAGCACATTACTTTTCAGCTATTTGATACAGAAGGTTCTTCTGTACCAACCCAAGAAAAAATACAGGTTTTTTTCACAGCAGATGTGGGCAAGAGCCTGTTTTTTCTTGAAGAAATGAAGTTTTGTTCGGGAAACTGATTTTTTTAATTTTATTGAGAGCTGTCTGTTCACACGGAAGGTAGGAGGAAGAAGGGAAATGGATAAACGCATGAGGGAATTAAGGTCACGGCTGGTGAATCAGTCCTGAAAGGAATTACCAATTACATAATATTTCCACTGAAAACAAAATTAAATAGACCTCTTGAAATAATGAGGTCTAAAATCCATCATTAGTCCACGGAATTTGAAAAGTATTAGGTTGATCTGTTTGCCTATCTAGAGGTGCCTTTATGAGGGTGAAGATTTACCTGCATGGGTGCTCTTATGGTAAACTTTAGCTTAACAACAGCAAAATAGTGAACAAAAGCTGCCGTGTTAGGGCATTTATATATTTATTTCTAGCCATGTTTTCCAACAAATAGGTCTGAATTATTAGCCATCTTTCAAAGTATGTAAATTAAAGGAGTTTCAAATCTTCCAAATTCAATTAATTGCATTTCAGTATTTCAGCATAAAGAGTGTGTAATTTATGGCAGAGTGCACATCATTTCTTTGTATGGCTATACGTAACGTGGGCAGCTCATTTCACATTTGAAATTAAATTCTGCTAGCTGACTAATTGATTCATTTTCATAAACACTCTAAAATTTGTAATAAGAACAATGCTTTGCTGTAAGATACTGTTTTGGGGCTGTACCAAAATTAACTATGAATATTTACTTTCAACAAAAGCCAGTGGGACCAACAGGAAATAATGAAAACATAGTGATTTATCATTTCTTTTCACAATCTTTACTGCTCCATGAGACTCAGCAAAATTTTAAATATTTTAAATCATGCCCTTAAAATACCAGTACTTTTATTCAGTCTCAGTTTTCTCTCCTATGTCTCCTTCCCCCCTCTGCTGACATCCCTCCAGTTCTGTCTCAGGATGGGAGGCACCAAACAAGCTACAGAATTTCGACAGCCACTGTGTCCATGTCCCTTCACCAGAAGAGTTGAATCAGGACGTTTCCAGGGAAGATGGGGCATAGTTTATTTCCAGAAAGAAAGATAAGTCATTCCCAAAACCCCGAACATCTATTGTGAGGTCAATTCACACTGGTTTCCAGAGCAAAGACCTGGTTTAAAACACACAAGCTGGTGCTGTGGTAGTGTCCTCAGGAAGTGCTGCTGAGGACTGCATTTCAGTTCTCACCAGCCTCAGTGGGTAAAGTCAGGCAGCTGCTCTAGCAGTTGCATCCCCTGATCTCAGACCAAAGTGTCCTTCCTGGGGGCAAACATCCTACCAAAGAGCAAGTTACCTGACACAGAGAATATAGGAAAGTATGCACCACAGGAAAATGAAGCTGAACGCATTCCAAGCTGGATGACAGAAGTACAGCCACACAGATGACAAGAAACCTCACAGCAAAAGCAGCAGATGCTTTGCATCCACCCTTCCCCATCCTTCATTTCTTCATTCCCACGTACAGACTGCGGTAAAAAAAGTAAGAGACCTATCATGGGAGAAGAAACTACATAAAGAGACAAATACGACAGAGTTAGGGTGCTCTAAGCAGGAGACTGACAGGTAGGTATTAGAACATCTCTTTCAGAACAATATCGATGGATGTGGTACAAAAAAATTCTAGATGGTTCATACCCTGACAGCAGTGTACAAAGCATTTATTTATAGAAGCTGGAGCCCAGTTCATGAATACAAGGAAGCACATGCCTTTGGCATGTGTTTACATTTCAGAGTAGAAACAGGAAGCTTGGGCTTAACATTAAGCATGGGGGTGATTCATTAGTCCACTGCAACTCTTGCACAGTCAGGCTTGGGGAGCAGCACTGGGACTGGTGACGGTAACAGCCCTACCACCTCTAGCTTTTGGGGAGCGTGGCCCAGCCTTGTCATATCATCCTTCTTCCTACTTGCAAGACAGCAGCTTTCTCTGCTGCTTGGTCATTATTAGTCTGCTGGGCTGACATCTGGCATTTGGGGAAACAGGCAAGATGGGGCCCGGGTAGGCTTGAGGTCAAAGATATTCACTAATAAATAACATTATTTTTTAGATTAAAAGGACTTTAAATGTATTAGAGGTAAGTTAAATGCTGTGACTCTCATTGAGCTCTCCATGTCCCAGAGCTCTTCAACACATTTCAGGGACGAGCACACCCACCCCTCAAGCCCATCAGCCTCCCACTCTTCTTAGCTCTGTGCTATTGCCTTGCGTCCTTTTAGCCTCAGATGAGGTAGGAACAGGCAGCAGAGCCAGATCTGCCCTCCAGAAGGAGTCTGTAGTTTGCCACAGCCACAAGGAGAGCCTGCCACAGAAAATCTCCCGTCAAATCCATCAGCCCTGCATAAAAGGAGTCCTGACTTTGTCTCCCAGCTATTTGGAGACCTGTCACTAGAAATCACAGCTACCGCAAGCCGCCCCGCACAGGTCAGAAGTCAACTTGCACCGCAACCAGCACGTCGCTCCCGGCGGGGCTGTGCCCCTGTGGCCACCGCTACCACTAAACATTTATTTAGACATGGCAGCGGCCAGATGCCAACAGCCCCAGGCCACATACCCCGCACCAGGGACCCAGGGCCTTGGGCCAGCAGCCGGGTTTCATGCTGGCCCTCCAGCACAACCTTACTGTGCCCTCCCCTGTGCCTTCGCTGTGTTCTTCCTCTTCTTTTTCAGCAGAACAAATGCAAAGTTTGAGCTTTTTGGTTTTTTTTTTGGTCTCCACGAGGTTTTCTTGGCCCAAGAATTAATCCTGACATTTAATTCAAATTTAATTTTGTTAGTGATAGATACAAATGCCATTAATTTTGTTCGTTTGTTTGAGAAAAGCACTTATAGATAAACAAAAATAAAAACCAATAAAAAGGTTACAAACAGCCCGACTTGCTCTACAGACTTTTCAGTCCTATAGGATTCGGCAAAAATACAGTAAAGTACTTACATCTTCAAAAAGCATTTAGCAAAGCACTTCAAAGGTTAAAGTGCAGAAACATGAAATAAGTGAAAAGTTGGCTCACTGGGCTGCAAATTGGCCAAAGAGAGGAAGTGAATTTCAAGAGGAAAAGAATTTATAAGGGGTTGTGATAGAGATCAGCAGTAGATCTTCAGCCTCTCAGTATTATATTAACGATGGCACCAAATGTAAGCTTCTGCTGTCTGCTCATGGTAGTAAATTCTGGCTAACAATAAGCAAAAGGGAATACAACTAGAAACTGAAAAATGTAAAATATTTATGCAGTGCAGTACTGACAAATGACAACATACGTGAAAGAGCGAGGAAGGTAAGAACTGACATGTGAGATTTCATGTTGGCATTGAACTAGTGGGCTCAGAGAAACTATTGGTTGATAAAACTTCAGTGTTACCCCTGAGGACATGACTAAAGTATTTCGAGAATCTCACAGACAAGATGCCTGGTGAATACTAGACTAAAGATAATATTAATAGGGGAGAAAATCTATACTACTTCATCAGAAGAAAAACGGCATTCTGTGGTCTTGAATGGTAAAATATGCAAACGGGAGCACTGAGTCAACAAGTATTGGAGTGGCTAAAACTTTGGACAGAATCTGATTAATTTCTTCATTGCTAAAGGAATCTAAGCAAAAAGTTGTGAGATACCTTTCTGGGAATGGGTTTTAATGATACACGTTACAAAGAAGGCAGTGTTGTGTTTTCAAAAGACAGCCTCACTCCTTGTTCTTTGCAATCAAGTCATAGCTATTTTATCCCATAAAATATGATTTGTGTCAGAATAATGGCAGATTTTTTTAAAATCTATGAGCCCCTATATTAAATGTCTAGGCATGTAAACAAGAGAACAAGACGGCAAAAACCATTTGTTAAAGACATCAACTGTTTAACAAAATATACAATGGAATAATAACAACCATAAAGACTATCTCCACAACAAGTGTTCAAAATGAAAGGCTTTTGATTGCTCTTGCTTCTGAAAATTGTGTTTATCTGAGTAAACATAATTCTCTTTAAAGACCAGACTATCCTTTGGCAAGCATTATTTTCCTGTCAATCAACACTTTGCACAGCCATGCAATTGCAGTGTGGTCAGAGTTCTCTGGATATTTCATTACTAGTGGCTTCCAGTTATCCCAGTTCACTCTGTTTTTTAAAAATAACATGATCTCTAGGGATCAGCAGTTTTCATAACTGAAGATATTAATATGAAAAAATCAGGGGGGGGAAGATTGCCTCCCCAGATAGCTTCACGAAGGGCACTACCAGAGGGATATAACACGAAGATAATGCAAAAGCTGAAGATAAATACTCTTGTTTCAGTTTGCACATTCATTTTCCAGGCAACAGTCTAAGAACATTCATGCTAAAAGCAGTGGGAAATGGCCTGGAGACATTAAATGACTTCATCTTAACAGACAGTGTTTTGTAAGGATGAACTTTACCAAAATCTTCGATATTACCTCTATTATCTTTGATAATACCTCTGTGCCTTATAATGACGGTTTTCAATTTGCCTGGCTAATGACAAATCCCCAAACAATTAAATGTGAAATTCCACTGAACTGTGGATTCTGGTGGAAATGTGCAAGACGTTTTGAGCACAAGCAAGTAAAATGGGAGATTTGTAATTGCAGCAGGAGTATGGAGGTGTGGAAGGCACAGGCTCTGGCACAGTGATTTGAAAGACAACACTAGGCTCCCAATGTGTAAAACAATAATAGTTTTGAAAAGCAGCAAAGAAAACAAAAGCTATTGCAGGTCTTTTGGTTCAGGACTTACCACACAGGACTATTCTTTCAAGGGCAGTTTTCTTAATCCTATCTCAAAGCTAGGTTTACATCTTTCCAATGAAGGGCTTATAATTTTTCCTTTATTAGATTCATGGTCATCTGTGCTCACACCATGACTCATAGCCGACTTTCTAGCATTTCAAGTAAACACCAAAAGCATAGAAGAGAGACAGCAGGTTCAATATCAGCTTTATTTTGGACAGAACTAGATGCCTCCTACTTTTCAGCTGAACCTCTTGAATCCTTTATTACAAGCTTTTTTACAAGTAAGACCTACATAAAAACGAAGATGTAAATTTCAAGTGAGGTAAAACTGAAAAGTAGGAAACTGTGAAGATGAACATGAGGCAATACATCACTAAGAGCCCTTGTTTCTTTTTCACATGTCATAACATCTCCCATAATGTCACGGCTGACTGCAATATGTAGGCTTAAAAAAATTGTTTCAATGGGCCAGGCCTTTAACTATTAAGAATGGAAGACACATTAATCTACTGCACAAAATAGATCCCCATTTTTCTTCCACTTTCAGACCCTCCAAATACCGTCATTTTTAACCACATCTCCAAAAATCTGTGGTTTTTGTCAAGCTGCACATTGCCTTCTGTGGTTCTGATCTCATAAGAGAAAGTGAATTTTATTTTGTAAGGAAATTTAATAAAACAAAACTAATTGGATAAACTAAAGTGTTCCACTTCAGAAAATGAATGCTTTTTGTTCAAATTTTGATTTAATATTACATTCAGCTAGACTACAGATTGTGAAAATAAGAAGTATTTGTAAACGGGAAACTGCAACATTTCATTATGGATAAGAGTGAAAAAGATACTTTCAACATTTTTCCCTAATTCAATTTTATTGAAAGTGATGTTTTAAACAAAGTTTTACTGTTTATAAATAGAAATGCTTTTTCCAGTTGAAACTTTTAATTTCAGAAAACTCTCCAGTTCTTACTTCCACAACCGAGAAAATAATGTGACTGTGTCATCAGTCCATAGTACAACTTTTAAAGGGTTGAGAATTTCAACAGAACCAAATCAAACCAAAATCCATATAGGCAAAAAACAATTTGTCTGAGCTGACAGTTTGTTAAAAGCGTAGATACTAGAGACAAGCCAGAAATTAAGTGCAAACTGTGTGTCCAGCACACTGTATACATTGAAAACCCAGTAAGCAGATAAGATAATATTACAGAACGAAGAGCATTAAATGTCAAGGGTAGCAGATATCGAAAGAGGAAAGCAGTGAATGCACTTAAGAAGTCATCAAGAAGTGGAAGCAATGAAGGAGCATTCACACAAATATGCTATGAGGTGTACAGAAAAGATGCTCTTAGAGGCTATCTCAGCAGCACATTATGGGAAGGAAAAAGTCACAGTATGCACCAAGAATTTAAGTGTGACCATTACAAAACAGACAAACAGGAGGAAAAAAACAGTCAAGATATTTTATATCTTGCAGACAAGTCTTTACTCAAAAATCAGTTTGGGGAACTAAAAGTCTGCAGAGTCCCTGGCTGTGTTGTTTTGTATCAACCAGCAAAAACAGGAAAAAAAAAAATCACTTTCAGCAAGGGATTAAAGCAAGCAATGGCTCAAAAAATAAAGACTATCCACTTAGCCTTTATTGATACATGCAGAATTAGTCCAAACACTATGTCCAAAAATTAATGACGAAGCTAATAGATCTCAAAATTAGGATATTTATTACGCGCTATATAATATGCACTTACCCAATACGAAAAATTGCAATCCAGTGAAATGAAGGGATTGGTTGTACTTCGGACTCTCATAAAACACTGCTTGGGGCAGCCAGAGCTGTCAGGCAATGCCTTGTTTAACATCACGATAAAGGAGATCACAGGTGAGGAAGCTAAGGAGAAAGGACTGAGGCTTTCTGCAGGGGATGAGGGCACAAAGGGCTCAGCTCCAAAAGATTCACTATGAGTAAGTTTTTCTTTAGCAGCTGTGGGGCAATCCCTGAGAGTCTTGCTGCTTTGGAGGATGGATATAAAACAAGCTTGATGCCTACTGGTCAGTAGGATGCCTCCTTTTGGAGGCAAAGAAATGTTAAGCCAGGAGACAAAGTTTTCCCGATCCAAATTTGAGTGTGGGACAGGAAAACCAGAGGCACTCAGCCCCTGAGACCTGGTGTGCTCAGGCGAAGAAACACTCTTAGCTTTAATTTCTATTTGATTTATATCAGAAAGAACATTTAATAGCTCCCCTATTCACCTACGTGCCCTGTAATGCTCACACACACAGAGTATGCAGATTACGAGACAGATTAATGCTTCTCTCCACCGAAATTACTGTAATAGCAAAGCCATTGTGCAAATGACAGTGTAAGTATCAGCTCAGATAATTCCAGAAAATTAATGCCCCAAATTAAATGCAGCCTCAGAGCTGAGGGAATACGCTTTATACTTTAGTCTTTTTATTCCTACTTTAGATATATAAATATATTTTACTATGCCATTACTATATATACATATATTTTCAGATATGCAAGACTTTTGCAGTACAAGGGGTATAATTTCCTTGGGTTTTTTCCCCCATTTTTCAGCATGATGACGATGCAATCATTTGGCAGCCTTTAAAAGCGAAAAGGTTTTGGCTCTCAAGCTTTGGATCTCAGAATCAGCTGACATGAAAGCTGAGAGCTACTGAACAGAGAAAGGTGAAGAGCTTGCAGGCTGATGTGGAGATCAGAGATATGCAGCAAGGACAGACTAAGTCTTTCCTAACCTGGAGAAGGGGCTGAGAAAGCCACACACACCTCCAGGCAGCAATTCATTAATCTTATGTGCCTTTAAATTGCCCTGCAGAGGTGCCACTCTCTCTCCACAGTGGCAGATGGAGGCCAAATCATTAGCATGGACTGAAGCACCTGATTTTTTGAAGGCTTAGACTGCTTTAGAGAGATCCTGCCCCAAAGACCATCTGACTCTGCAGGAGAAGGACAAGGAAGAAAAGCTTCACAGGACATTACCAGAAAAATAATAATGGTGGAAGGACAAGGTGTGACTGGAACAGAAACACAAGTTTCCCAGCTGTTTGCTTTTCAATTTATTGATATATTTATAGTTTTGAGACATACGGAACTGCCTCATGCTATTTACGCTGTTAGTAAATTGATATTATTTACTAACAATTATTTTTAAACTGAGTTTTCATACGCCTCTCATCGTATCACACTGTAAAATCATCCAACAGAAACATCAAGTTCTTTCCTTGGCCAGATCCTTGGAGGTTCCCCAGTCCACAGTGAGCCAGGCACAGGCTTTAGCCATTAAGAGGAAAACATCCATAATACATTAAACAAACTACAAGAACCCTCTGAAGGGTTTAGATCTAAAGTAAAATCAAGCTCGGGAAAGTAGGGAGCCTATATACCTTAAAGATGTTCTGAACTGCAGCACATTTTGATCTGTGACTTACACAATGCAGATAAAGAAAATTCACCCTTTGTTCACATACTACTTAATATACCCAGCTCTTCCAGGCAGTAACATACATTTTAATTTAATATGTGCTTTCTGAGCAATTTGATCTTCTCCCTGCTTCAAGGCTGAGGTAGCTGCTTTTGATACTATATGCTTGAATCATTATAGGGTTTTAATTGTCATACTAACTGTGGTAATTCATGTCTCCTGTTGTCTTTTTACTGAATTTTGGCTGCAAGTCAATCTCATAAATGGATGAAATTAGGTCTCTTATTGCATTTACCTGGTTGCAGGACATTGAAAAATACTTTGCAAAAACTCAAGTTCCTAATATGCAAAGGCCCTCATGATCATTTGAAGATCTGAAGATCCTATTCAGGGCTCATTAATTATTAGCTGAAAGAGCGAGGAAACAGATTTCGTTACAGAATCTCTAAGTCTACCAGTTCCTTCTGACTGAACTGCTTAATAGGAAACATGGAACATTATAGTCAAAAGGAATTATACAGACAAAAATTAAAAGCAAATGAAGATAGGAGTCACAAGCTCTTTTCTTCTGATAATACTACCGGAAAGCAAAACTTTATCCTACCACTTAGACAATCATTTCCACTTTCTTCTTATCTCTTACCCCTTCTTACAATCTTTTTTTGCATGCAATTACATTACTGCACTAGTTAAGATCAAAAGTGAATCTTGTCTTTCTCCCCTTTGGTTTGTTCTGTTTCACATCACAGAGAGGTCTCAGAGCAAGCAAAACAGATTCCACGCAGGGTTCCTCACTGCTTGGTACTACTTGGGCCTTGTACATTCGACATCTTATTGAAAACCCAAACATTGTAACAGCGGTCATGCTTTGTTAGATGACAACAGGATGTGCAGGACTGCAAACAGTGGGAGCCATTAAAATGCAAGATGTTTTGACAAACTGGAGAAATAATCTGAAAAAATGCAATTCAGTAAGCATAAATTTGAGCTCTAGATTAGCATACACAAATACAACATGGGAAAGAGCAAACCATGGCAGCAGCCATGCTGGAAAAGATCCGGGGGATGAAAACAGAAAACAACTCAGCAATGGTCTATCACTGTGGAAATTAGTGTTCCTTATATTGAGATATACAAACAGGAATATAATCTCTAAGAGGTAAGAAATAATCCTCTTTCCCACTTTCTTTACCAGCCACAGAGTCTCAGCAGGTCTGATGTGTCAGGTGTGGGGCATCACCTTCCAAAAAGATGTAGACCAGCAAAAGAGAACCCAGAGAATGCTGAGTAAAGTCAAAGAGATTTGATCTCCAGTGAAAAATTGATAAGATTGGAATTGTTTTATCTGGAGAAGAATGCTTTCAAGGCAGAAAAGAAAATACATTCTCTATGAATCAGATTAAATACTAAAAGTTTAGATTGCAGCAAAGGGCTTTGAGAAGTTTTTGGTGTTGGTTAAGTCAGCAGCATAAATTTTTCTAGAGAGTGATGAAAGCTCCATCAGCACAGTTTTAAGCACTGTTTGATTTGTCTGTTTGATTGAAACCATCAGAAATGTCATAGGCAGAGGGATCTTCGCTTGAAGCAAAGAACCCCCAGTCCAGATGCCAGACACAGCTCAACTGAATAACCTGCAGCCTGCCTGTTATGTCCCGTATTTTTGCTCAACAGATAACAAAAAGATATACTAGGATTTAATACTTTGCAAATTCTACTAGAAGATACACATAGGCTTGGTTAGTTCAACATTTCCACAAGGCATCATACCTACCGTGTACACACAGTCAATCTTAGATGGGACAGGCACCTTCTATACGGGCTGTGTGATCATCAGACAGCCCAGTCAGCACTACCGCTCAGACACATTGCTGCATTAACATCACTGCACAGGATGGTGCTAGTGAGGGAGAGCAATGTCCTGTTAACTCCATTTGATGACCCCTCAGTGTCACCTCCATGTAACTTCCATGTTGCTTTTGAGGGATGGTCAATCAGATCATTGCTTAGATCGTCAGATCTTCCTCACTGTTTCACCTAACCCTCTCTCTGCTTCATTTTTCTTTTGTTTTTCTATAAGATACGCCACCTTCATTCCTTCTATTTGTAACAGTTTTTCAGAGTCATGCCTCCTTTTTTCAACACAGTTTGCATCAATTTAAAATATGTACATGTGCTACTAGCTTTCTCTTCAGCTCTTGCAGCTGTGGTTTCTTTTGCTCCTGAGGCAGACATCATCACTTTAAATGCCAAACATTGAAGGGTTTCACAATCAACATGGACATGTCAACAACCTCACAAAAACAAGCCCACCTATTTTTCTGTTGCCTGATTGTGGTAGGTTACGACCAAGCATCTCCAGATAGACATGTGGCCCCACTTCTTGGCACTTGACAGAAGTGATGGGGATAAACCAAAAGCAAAGCACACACACTGTAATTCAATACTGTTGAAAGAGGTGAGACTGGGTCCTTTGCTACTGGTTTACGAAAGAACATTTCTCAAATATTATCATACTTGAAAGACACCAGTTAATACTGTATAATATACCCTATTAGCTATTGATACACTTGCTTTGTTTAGGGAAATCTGAAGAATAAAACAGATTGCTGTTTCCATCAAAACACTTCAAGCTGGATTTAATAGTGCTGAAATGCTAATTATGAATTGTACTTCACATCATACAGTGCAGACTAATTTAAAAAAAGGAAAACATATTATGTTAAATACCACAATGTATGCACTACGAGTCATCTAAGCATATGATGAACTGGAACAATACCAGCAGCACAACATAAAGCAGCTGAATTTAAGCTAGAGGGAGTACAATACCTTTTGATCAGGCCTAGTATATGACTGAGAATACATACAGCTGCACACATACACCATTAGATTTCTGGCAAAGAAAACAATGTGAACATTTTTTCCCTCTCCCTCTTCTTTCCCCCAGTGCAACTCTTCCAAATATATTTGCATTAAGTCACTAAGAAGCTAAACAAATACAGTCTTGTTTGTATGAAGAACAGGCAGCTTCAACACCAGCTCCCCATGCTCTGCAGTGAAGCTGACCATGCTCATTACACACATGCTTGCATTTAGCATCTTAATGAGAACTTCCAAGAATTCAATGACTATTAAATTAGCTTTATTGAATGTTATCAGAATGCTTCTGAGGGTTTCATTTTATCCTATCAGCACAGGAAGGAAGGAATACCACACTGTCAATCCAATTATTTTTTTGGTGTACTTTTTGCATGGAGGGGAAACATCAAGCACAAGATTTGTCTTCCTCGGGGGCAGAAGAAGAAGGGAACCGTCATCTTTGGGAATTCAGCACCAGTTCTCTGGAACTTGAAGAAAGACACTTTTGTCGAAGCCTCTCAGCCCTTCCAATAACCACCAGCTTTTGGCAGTCCCTGCAGCATTTCCAGAACCACTGGCTCCCTCTGAAACAGCTATTGACTGGACACACAACCACACAGGATACTGCTGGGTATCCACAACACAGAGCTGGAATTAAAACGAGTTAATTTAGCCTCTGCCTCACATAACAGCAAATCTTCTCCAGGGTCTCCTTGGAAGAAGCTCTGGAAAAGACCAGTTGGCTTCCTCACTCGGCTGGGCTCTGAAGCCCCCATAGAAGTGAGATACCTGGATGTGGAGCTGTGGTTGCTCACAGGGAACCTCCTGCTTTCAGCACTGGTCCCTAGTTTTTCTGTCCAACAATTTTCCGTGTTCACCCCAGTACCCTGGAGTGATGTCGAAAGCAGTATTACAGAGGGTAGTGTGCTTAATTTTCAGTTCCATAGTTACATTATGTGAATGACAGTCATTTTTAAATAGGCATTACATGGACATGTCTCCTTTCAGCATTCCTCCTTCGCATTGCTGGATACTCCCATTTTCCTCTAAAATATGAACTAGGAAGGTTTTTCGTACTTTATTTTCCTGATTTTCATTCTGGTAGTTGTGTTTCCTCATCTCTCTCCTGAGACTCAAGCATTAACAGGCCTCCATTGGTTCAAAATTATATTCTGTTTCTGAGATGTGTAACAACCCTGTCAAGAACTGAGTCAGCAACTAGACTAGGGATTTTTATATATGAATCCTCAGATGTTCCACTGTGCCCATCATTCAGCAATAGCTCAGTCAACTGCCCTGCTATTAGAAATTGATTATGCCAGCAGGGATCAAAGCACAAGGGACTCTGAGTGCATATTAACTGAATTAAATTGTATATGTATTAAACTTCCATGAATTCACAGGTTGATTTTAGCATGCTTAACAACTAAACTTCTACTGAGTGGATACAACAATACACATATACAAATATATACCCACAAAAAGAGGGAATCAATGCTCTCAACGCATTCCAAATTTAAAAGAACCAAACACAATTAAAACCTGTTTAGCTTAGCAGTAACACAGAAGAATATAATTATTTCTCACAGTGCTTAAGATTACCTCCTCTGTTAAAACCTTTTCTTCTGGAAAAACTTAGCTGTTCAGACAGCATAAAGAGCAGTAAATAAATATGTGGCAATAGTAATTTATTTATTCATACTGCTGGAAAAATTGTTATATTTAATGCTTCAGCATACACAGTGCCGTAAGACTGCATTTTCTTATTGTTCAAACTATGCCTGGAAAAAGTTACTGCCCAAACATGCCAGATCTCTAGGTATGCGTGTACCCAGCTAACCCACGTTGTGACTTCGCAGTGCATTGCTGTGTACTACTGTGCCATCCAGCCACAGGGGACCTCAGCGACACTGGCAGGTGACAAAACCCAGCACTGTGCTGGTGAATCATCAGCACTGCATGTTTCAGGCAGGAGGCAGCTGCCAGAGTGTGCAACCTTCTTTCAGCATCTGTCACTTTTGTGCCAGGCAGGTACCATATCTGGCACAGGGCAAGGGGGAAGGCAGCACATGTGTTCCCATCTCCCATCCTCCTGAGGCAAAGCAGGACATCTCCTGCTCCTTGCACTCCACGATGTAGATTTCCATGAGCTGCCAGCTCTCACAGCACCAGGAGCTTTTGCTGATGGAGGGCAATGTACAGCGGAGGGATGTCAGTCACTGGCAGCTTGTGAGGGTCTGGCAGGGCTCTCCATTCAGAGAGAGGTGAGAGGGAGCGGACACGACTCCAGCCCAGCTGGCCCTACAGCTGCAGCTGCTCACTCAGCAGTGGGAGGAGAGCATCTCCCTGTCTTGAACTCACGTCCTCACAACCCAACTGCCCCCTGTACAAGCACGTAGCTTGAAGAGCCACAGAAAAGGTTCCTGTGGACATGTGATTCGGATTGTACTGTTGGTGGCTGACGAGAAGTGCTTTCTTATTTCAAATGAGCCAAGTGGTGTCGGCTACTGTGGACCACAGAAACCACGCAGCAGTGGGCTCCATAACGCCAGAAGATGAATCCGCTTCAGCTGATCCACTGCAGAGAAGTCTCCCCACTGCTAGTAAATCAGAGAATTAGACAGATACCATGTCTTTTAAGCTGTGCAAAAACAGGACAGTCACCCAGCTACTTTCCTTCATACTTCTTTTACAGTCATTTTTATACATGGCAGAGAGGGATTTCAGGCTAAACTCTGAAGGCTTTTTCAAAGTCAACCCTCTGGCTTTTTCCTGTGTTTATTTTTGTTCAGCTGAGCTTCCACTGACTTTGATTTGAAGCCAGTAAGCTGGACTGAGCAGAGCTTTGAGGGGACCCTGGTATATGTCTCAGAACAGGGGTTTCTAGCTTTTCTTCCTGCTCTGCTCCTCCAGGGAAACCAGCAGCAGCACCACACAGACACTTTACCTCCTGTCACCCCACAGCAATGATCAGTACAAGTTAAAAACAGCAAACAGTGAGGCTATTATTTGAGAAAAGAAAACTGCAAAGATGCCCATGGTCTACAGTCTGTGGAGATGACTCATTCTACAGCACAGCGCAATCTAATTCCAAAACAATTACAGCAAAATCAAAATCCTCACACAAAGGAGAGATGAAGCACGAAGTCTGGACTTCTGCTGAGCACAAGCCTCTATAAAGCTGACATTACTGCAGAGATCACACTGCCATTTAACCAAAAAGCACAACTGCCCATTTGCCTTAAACCCCTCCACGGAAAATTAAAGGTAAAGAAAAAGGAAAACAGGACAGCAGGGGTTCAAATGTGAGTGTTTGTGCACTGAATTGCTACAGCAGTTTAATTCAAAAAGCGAATTAGCATCCTTTTCCTCCACTGCAATTTAAAATAAATGACTCACTGACCAAAACCAATAGATTATCATATTAATTGGTAACTTTTATGTTCATTATACAGTAAGAGAAGATCACAGTTTCTCTAAATATGTTCATTACTCCGATAATTATCCAAAACAATTATGCAACACAATTATGCAACACAATTATCCGAACAATTATTTAGAAGGGAGATTATCTCCAGACGCACCACAAGTTATTCTATGAAGTGTTCAATATTTAATGTTTCAGTTGTATTGGCTAGCTGTGATTGATCAAATGAATCATATATTGTTCTGTCAATTCTCCATTGGGAACTACTTCCAGAGTAAATATCCACTAATTCTAACTTCAGGTGGTGTAAATATCACACATGTGAGCTCACGCTTCACATTCATACTTTGTGGCAAAAAAAGTCTGAACTAACTAAAATCTAATCCAGCCAAAATGCCACTCGACTATGTATGGCACAGCCCGTACTTTCTCTTGAAGCAACATTTGCTAACATTAAAAAATCAAACAAGGCCAATTTATGTGAAACATTCAGATTAACAGTCAGGTTCCTTCTCTTGATCTGAAATTAGTCACTAATTTGGTAGCAAAGCTACTAAAAAACCACAGGTTTTCCATGTCACTGCAGAAAATTAAGTGGTAACTAGCATGATCTGCTATAATATTGCAAATTGTCAATCATGCAAAAAACCTTAAGCATTTATATTAGATCTGACTTGATGGGGTTCTTGTCTTGAGCTTTAACTAAAGTTTCCGCTTTTCTTGAGGTTTGAAATGAGCCTAAGAATTCAAAGCAAAACCACAGTCAAAGCAGTCAAATTTTACCTGTGCTTGTGGGCAAAATGAAAGGAAATGATAAACCAGGATTCAGCATCTATTAACTCTGAGTAAAAATTTTAACAGACTAGGTGTTCCGAGTCCATACTGGTTCCAATGTCATGTTTTATAACTAAAATTTCAGGACAGGCTATGAAAGCCCTAAGAAAGCGTATGTCCTGAATAGCGAAATTCCTGAGCAAATTCACCATCAGCTCATTAGTATTTCTATATAATTCTTTTTCTAACATTTTTTAGAAGTTTCAAGGGTCATTATGCCAAACATGCTTGAGGTCCAATATGTTCTCTGAATTACCTTAAGCAGCAAAGTTTAAAAAGCCCATTATGTTAATCTAATTTTATTGTTTCAAAACACCATCTATTAAGAGGTTCCAGTCTGATCATTATGAAGACTTGCCACGGCTTACCCTGATAATACTATCTTCAAAATATTCTTGGTCCTTATTTTCAGATGATTTTCTCTTAGCTGGACAGACTAGACAGAACAGGTAGGCAACTAAGCCCTAGGGCTGGGCATGAGTTTGACTTCTTAACAATACTGTATCTACAAAGAACAGCATACGAAAAGACAAGTTGCTCTGTGGTCTGCAGCTTCTATTGACTTGAAACCACAAACTTATATTTCCTCCTCTGCTTTCATAGGAGAATTTAATTGGTGCCAAAGTGAAAGATCTCAGTATGACCTGTCTCCACTATAAGCCATTCCAGCTGTGATTGTGAGCAAATTTGTACATTCAGACACTGCTGCAAGAGAAACCTTCCTAATAAGCTGAGGTTTTGCACTGATGGAGAAAAGAAGTGCTTGGTTGGAAGCAGGGAGAGCTGAGACTGCCCTTACCCCACCCTTAGAGTGAAGCAAAGCTTTAAAGGCTCCAGTAAGGACCAAATGAAAACAGAATGAGGACTTGCCAATTTGCTCCCTGCAAAAGAGATAGTACAGGTATAAGCACTAACAACTTGTGTAGGATAGGTGTTAACCTACAGTTTATTAACCTATACTATATGGGCATTAGGATTGCAGTTTCTTACACATTTTTTCCACCTTTCTGCCCAGAATCCCACCAGGGGTATGGCTACTTTGCAGTCCTAGCTTTTTGGCTGTGTCATGAGCAAATCTGAGGTAGCTTTAAATTACCTGCTGCTGCCCATAATGAAAAGCAAGTCACGCAGCCTCAGCATAACATGTTCATTACCCATCAGCACAGGGCAAGCACACTTCTATGAACTGTGGTGCTGCTGGAGGGACATCCCTGGTCTTCAGACACTGGCCTCTTTTCTCTGAGTGTTGCTAAGGGGGTGGTCTGCTTCAAATGTATGACATGTGCCCATCAGTGACAACATCCACAGTCACCTAAAACATGGCAACCTGCTCCTCTTTCTGATTTTGGCTTTACAAAGCTTAATCCTTGCATGTTAAAAGAAGAATTTAATGACAAAAAAAAAAAAAGTAGTAGTTTCTCTGAGTATTTTGAGACAAATATTAGGAAAAGAGGTTGACTGTTTTTCAGTACTGCAAATGGAGTGCCACAGCATGCAGGTAAAGAGCAAGAGTGAAGACATTTTTGGAAAGACAACATCAGGCCTTAAAACAGTACTTCAGATCGAGCTAAATGTGAACATATGCAAAATGACCTCAGGGTTCCAATAGTTTTCTAAGGAAAAATTGAAGCCTACTGAAAACAGTTATCCCAAACTCAGGTACTATCCTATTTATCTCTAGAGTAGCATACACACATAAAAGTATGTCACATGCACATCCGGCCAGAGTAATGATTCCATCCGACTAAATGTATTATTTTGAAGCTAGGAAAATTATGACCAAGCAGAAACATATAAGTAATAGAAACAGCTTTAAATTATGTGTCTTCATAATTAAAACATGGAACCAAATGTTTTCCCATAACTTCAGTTTGAAACAATCAAGTATTATTTCTGCATGCTCAGGAAACTGCTTTCTGCAAGCAGTGGAACTAGAAAGGACAGCCAAAGCCCAAGATGAAAGGTAGAGCTGGCACATGGGTACTATTATTTTTTTGCTTTTTTTGTGAAACTGAATAGTTCCAGATCCTCAGTTTGCTTACTTGTCACTCAAGGCTCCTGTCATGCTCACTCCTCTCCATCTCAGTAATAAGCAGAGTACCTGAAAAAGTCTCCCTTCCAGTAATGATACTGCAAGAATAGATAAACATTAGATGAGTTCAGAACATCAATCAAATACAAATACAAATAATGAACAAAAGATTTAATGTCACACAGCCCAAGTCACAGAGGGCAAAGGCAGGGACTGGGAGAATGAAGAACTGCTTGCTTCAGGAGATCGGGTTCAAGACCGTCTAGGGAACATGAAGGTGCACAAGGCCATGGGACCTGATGCAATGCATTCACAGGTCTGAGGGACCTGATGGATGAAGTTGATAAACCACTGTCCATCATAATTTAGAAGTTGTGGCAGTCTGGTGAAGTTCCCACTGACTAGACAAGGGGAAACATAACCCTCATTTTCAAAACAGGAAAAAAGGAAGACCCAAGGTACTACTGGCCAGTCAGTCTCACCTCTGTGCCCAGCAAGATCATAGAGCTGATCCTCCTAGAAACTATGCTAAGGCACATGGAAAACAAGGAAGTGATTTGTGGCAACACACAGTTTTACTAAGGGCAAAACATGCCTGGCAAAATTGGTGACCTTCTACGACGGGTTCCAGCACTGGTGGATAAGGGAAGACCAACTGACATCATCTACCTGGACTTGTGCAAAGCATTTGATGCTGTCTCGCACAACATAGAACCATAGAATCATTTTGGTTGAAAGAGACTGTTGCATTAAGAGGGTTAATTCAGCAGAAGTTAAGCTCCCTTGCTCTCCAGCTTGTCCTCAGTCTCTGGTAGCTGGGGGCAGCTGAGTGTAACATCTGAGTGATGCCCAATTCCATCAAATGACCTCAAGTCAGCACTATAAGTCCAGTCACGTTCAACAGCCAGTTTGGCGGTATGTTGAATTCACATGATTACGGATTCACTCATAGTGCAGGGTAGGGTCATGGCCATTGAATTTATGTGCTTGCACAGATTTATCAGAAAAATTTTGACACATCTGCTAGCTCAGTAGCGAATGGAACATTTATCTTTTTTAATTGACAGCAACTATGTGCATGGTACCATCTAGTTCCTATACCTGCCTTGTACACAGGGCCTAGCCACAGTATCTCCACACCGCTCCACTCCCCTGAACCCCTTAGTGCCAGCACACTGGGCTCCCCTCATGCACAACCACCCAAGAATGCTGGCCAGGTTGTGGGGAGGAGGGAAGGAACCATGCAGAGCAGATTCCTTACCCGCCCAGCAGCTGCCTTATATACTGAAGATGTGGACATTACTTTATCCTCAATAAGCGTATCCTCAATAATTCATTTCAACAATTTGCACCCGCAATAATTATTCCACAGAGACCCTCAAGGTCATGCAGTCCAATGATTAACCTAACTCTGGCACTAAACCATCTCCCTAAGAATCTCATCTATACATCTTTTAAACACATCCAGGGATGGTGACTTCACCACTTCCCTGGGCCACCTGTTCCAGTACTTGACAACCCTTTCTGTGAAGAAATTTTTCTTGACTCTAAACTGGAGATGGATGACCTACTCAGTGGATAAGGAATTGGCTGGATGGTTGCACTCAAAGACTTGTGGTCAACAGTTCGATGGTCAAGGAGAGACCAGTGACAAGTGGCATTCCTCAGGGGTCGGTATAGAGACCAGTGCTGTTTAACATCTTTGTTGGTGACATGGACAGTAGGATCGAGTACACTGTCAGCAAGTTTGCCAACAACACCAAGATGTGTGGTGAGATTGACATGTTGGAGGGAAGAGGCAACATCCAGAGGGACTTTTGATAGGCTTGAGATGTGGTCCCCCGCAACCTCATAAAATTCAACAAGGTCCAAGTGCAAGGTCGGGGCAATCCTGAGTACAAATACAGGCTGGGCAGATAATGGATCGACAGCAAATCTGAGGAGAAGGACTTGAGGGTGTTGGCTGATGACAAGCTCAACACGACCTGGCAATGCGCACTTGCAGCCCAGAAAGCCAACCACATCCTGGGCTGCATCAAAAGAAGTGTGACCAGCAGGTCAAGAGAGGTGATTTTCCCCCTGTACTCCACTCTTGTGAGAACCCACCTGGAGTACTGTGTCCAGCTCTGGGGCCCCCAACATAAGAAGGGCCAGGACCTGTTGACAAAGTCCAGAGGAGGTCCATGAAGATGATCAGAGGGCTGAAGCACCTCTNAAATTCTTCACCATGAGGAGGATGAGGCAGCGGAACAGGCTGCCCAGAGAAGCTGTGGATGCCCCATCCCTGGGAGTGTTCAAGGCCAGGCTGGATGGGGCTTTGAGCAACCTGGTCTGGTGGAAGGTGTCTCTGCCCATGGCAGAAGGGCTGGAATTAGATTATCTTTAAGGTCCCTTCCAACCTAAATGGTTCTATGATTCTTTGAAATTTGTCATCCAATGAACTATGGATATGCCACTGACTGCAATGGGACTATGATTTCATTGTGTGTTTGTGTTACTCACAAAGTGCAGAGGACTCAGTTTCTGGAAAGTTCAGGCACAAATCTGGGAAGAGTGAGGGAAAAAAAAATAGTAACAAATCAGAAAATGTAAAGAGTGATTGCAAAATGAGCCTTTTCCTTAGCAGGATTTTTGAGCAGAGAAAGAGCCATGTTGATTAAAGTTGGTTAGACTACTTTTTTATTGTCTAAAATGTTCTGCAGAGAAGCTTTCATTTCAATATTAAAGAGGGTCTATTCCAATTTCAGAAGGAAAGCAAGGAAGCAATAAAAGGAATCAAACCACTCCCTTTCTCAATTTGAAAACTGACATTTTGATTCAAACATTCAAACATTTTCACATAACAGAATTATAAGGGTGTGACTTTGTCCCAGTATGGACAAAAAAATAGATGTATAAAACTTCAAAAACTCATCATAAACCCATTCTTCTTCCTTTGATCAGCTCTCTAACTGTATGAAATTATATATTATACAGCTTAAGAAGATATCCAGAAATGTCACAATCCACAGAAAGTAAGCAAAAATAAGGTATTTTTTTTAATGTAACCTGACTGATTTTGCGAAAGCCTTAGTTTGATGGCCACTTTAAATTGCCATTTTCCTCCATATGTGGAACTATAAATCCCTTCTTTATACCAGGTGTTTGTGAACCACTCGTGATGTTAGATCCCACTTCCCATTTTTATTTTTAATCAGAAAATTAATCAGTATTTTTAATCAGAAAAAAAAAGAAAAAATACGTTGTTATTTGCCATACCACCACAATCTGGTATTTTCACCAACTACTATTCTGTAGGTGAGAACAGAGTTGCAACTGCTGTTGGTCAAGCTTTAATCGGTAGCTCACTTTTGTTTTCAAAAGTACATGTTAATTGTGGGATGGGTACAGAGGAGGCAAATCCCCTTCTTCCTGAGAGACAAAATTCATAATGACAGCAAATAAGAAACGGATGTTTCTTTGGTCTGGAAACCAATAACATGAAACTTCCGATGGGCCTGAGTGTTTCGCTGGCTTTACAGAGCCAAAGCTCAGCTTAAGGACCCATAGAGTCCATTTTCAGAGACACATCGTTACTCCATAATGCTGTGCTACCTTTGCCTGCATGTCTAGAAATCCAACGGAGGCAATCACAGAATCATAGAACCATTTTGATTGGAAGACACTCTCAAGGTCATTGAGTCCAACCTTTAACCTAACACTGGCTCTAAATGATGTCTCCAAGAACTTAATCTACCCATCTTATAAGCACCTCCAGGGATGGTGACTCAACCGCTCCCCTGGGCAGCCTGTTCCAACGCCTGACAACCCCTTCCGTGAAGAAATTTTTCCCAATATCCAATCTAAACCTCCCCCGGTGCAACGTGAGGCCATCGGCACAACTTGAAAAAGGTGTGGTGAGAAACAACCTACTGAAGCCGCCTGTCACTAGAGGGCAACGCAACACCATCGCTGTCCCATTCCTGCCACCTTCTTCGTCTTGCAGCCTGTCCATGCTGTGCCCTCCGTGAGCCTCCTGCTCCCGGTGCTCCATCATCCAGCTGCACTGGGCAGCACCTCACACCTGCCCGCGACCTGCGACACGAACCAGCAACACTTCCCTTCGGACACCTTTGGTACCTGGGGTTTTGCGCATTGTCTGCAAACCAGATGAGGCTCTACTTTGCGATGTAAATGGGACCAAGCTCGTTCTCAATCTAGGGTGAGACACTGCTTAAAAATAATCAATGTAATTAAAGAGAGATGCAGGATTTTGCAAAACACATGTAATGTTTGGCGTGTAATGTTCCTGTGCAATCTACCCTAGGTCGACCTGCTTAGCAGGTGAGTTGGACTAGATGATCTCCAGAGGGCCTTTCCAACCCCAACCATTCTGTGATTCTGTGTAATTAGAAGACTGTTAACTAGGTCAGGGGACATCTGTATATAGCTGGACCTCTTGGCAAGGTGATGCTGTGGGACAGACATGGCAAAAACTGAAGAGAAACAAGAGCTTGAGGAAAAATTGAGTCTTTATATAAGCAAGCAAGAATCCTACTTAAGACCAAAAACCAGAGTGGTTGTTAGACATCTGAAACTGCATATATTCACACTCCATTTTGTCCTCAGAGAGAGCAAACAACCGAGTTGTGAACAGCTAGAGTCCAGAGCATACATCAAATCCTGAACTCAGCGCTGAGGTAGAATAGGTTTGGTGCTACTATGTCACTTTACGAGAGTTTCATCTAAGGTTCTCAGTATCTAAAGAAAAGAGTTATCTTCACAGAAACAGAAAAAAATTCTCTTTTTAATGCAGATTAAAATTCTGTACCCAGTTATAAATCAAAAATTAACAACTTTATCTAGGTCAGGGCATTGAAGCTCCATTAAAGTTTCATCCTCATTCATCAAATTTTAATTTTAATGTGGCATGTCTGACAAGTCTTGTGGGACTACTTAGAATTCATTGACATCCTTCTGTCAACGGTATCAAAGCCTCCTCTTTCAGACTCTTTGTTTCCAGATACCTAGCTGTTGCTGAATATTGTCTCTGTAATGGTGTCACCATCGATGGCTGTGTAGGCTTTCACATGCAGCCACCCCATTTGTCAGTTGAAGTTCACGCACCACAGAAATCATCCCCATTCTTTGCAGGAACATAGGCTTCTATGTATATCACTTAAAGGTGAAGCAATAACTCTTCCAGCCTTTTTAAAGTTACTGGAACTGCTTGCCTGTAAATTAAAACTCCCAAACAACTCTACAGTTTAATTTGCCAATACTATTTCATTCCAAGAATGACTACGACATGAAAAAATATTTTGCATATCCCTGCCATCACTTTTTTATGACTATTTATGGCAGAAACGTTGATGCACCAATTGATAAAACTTCCTGTAGATCTGGAAGACATCTAATCCTGGAGTAGATACAGTACTACACAATTTATCTAGTCAATCAGTCCTAAATAATGGAAGAAATAATTGTGGCCTTTAGCCCTTGAGCAATTAACAGGCTTAAATACAAGCCTCTTATTGAATAATAGTTACAACTCATTCATGGAATGCCAAAGCACATTCATTGATCATTCACTAGCTAAAATTCACTATCATTTTCTCAAAAATACAAACGGTAAAATGCGTATCTATTGGGTAGATGCAAATGCATTCATATGAACTTTCTGGAAATTAATTTGACCCAGGCAAAAAAACAACCAACCAAACAAAAACTTTCTTCTGTTAATATTACCACGCAGCAGCAAAAGTTTGTCCTCAGATCTCAGATCTGCTGTTGGCATGGCTATGACTCAATAAAAGAAATGCTCTGCCAGTCTGGGTGGCTAACTTAGGGACATAGTTTAGTGCTATGGTTTAGTCAGGTTATGGTTGGACTCGATGATCTTAAGGGTCTCTTCCAACCAAACTGATTCTATGATTCTATAATTCTATGCACTCCATTCTGTTCCGGTCAACTTTTTAACGTGAATTTATAGAAAATCTTAAATGCATTTCTTGTCACATCGTCACCCGAAGCTTCCTGCACTGTGTCCTCACTTCTCTCCTTCAGAATCACTGCCTAGGATTGGGAAGCTGGGTGTTGCATTTACCACCTTCCGTAGGGAATAAAAATGTGATGATAAAACTCCAAGAGTGCCTAGCAATGTTTCTGCTCTTTAGAAACACTATCCTGGTTCTATTTAAAATAGTCAGGTGGAAAGACTAAGTATACGTACCTCATAGCTGCAAGGCACAGGGCGGTTTTTCTTAATAGTCTGATCTTATTTACAGGTTCTTGGTATTGATAGTCTACCTTCTAGTTCAGTGTTTAGATCCTACTGCAGAACTCAGCTACAATGAAGCCCATAGTATTTGTTCTTGATGTGCCAGGATTACACTTATTGAATTTCAGTATTTTTTTTTTTAAATTTGAATGCTGATGCAAAATCTTACAAGTTTGTAATATTAGCCTTATTTCACTTTCTTGTTGCAGGTCCTTAAGTGCTCCAAGTACCACTCCTCCTTAAAAACAAAGCTCTTTGTTTGCTTTTTCATTTCCTTAGGCAGATTTCAGATTGCTTTTTCCTCAACACCACAGCTATTCATCCAGAGGAAGGACTAAAGGACAGAATCCTTCTGACATTCTCAGCATGCTGCTGTGAAGACTTCTTGCTTCAAGGACCCATAATGGTGGAAGACGAAAGCTTTTTAAGGGTTCAGCTTCTTGAGTAAATTACCAACACATAAAGTTCAAAATAGGTTCAAAATTCATATTCCTCTCCTCAGGAAATGACACCAATGAAAGCAAAGTAAATCTGCCAGGGCCACTGAATGCATTTACATACAGAAAAGAAAAAGGCCTTTAAATAGACCCTCATTTCAAGGACATTCCAGGATCCATTCTCCATTATTTGTGCTTTGAATAACATCTTCAGGCAGGTAAACCAGCCAATTCTGCAAGTTGGCTTCGTTTAGTTACTTTCTACATAATTCAAGATGGAAGTAAATTGTTTCTCCTTACACCTTATAGCAGTGGTAAATCACTCCCTCTTTACACCTGCAGTCAGTCATACTATTACATTTAGGCAGGTAGAGTGGAAAACTTTTCTGTATCTGCTCATGCACAAGGGTGTTTTACTTAAATAATCAAGGTATTTAAGAAGACAGCCACCTCAGGCACAGGCCATGTTACTGTGGCTACAGTACTCCAGAGGTTGTTCACATACACATGCCTTGAGTCCTTTGCCACCGAGGAAGCCCCTTGTGTCATGACAGAAACCCAAGCCACCCAAACCATGAGCTAGTTCCCCAGCCATCTTTCTCTTGACCTGTCATGGGAATGCCATCTTTGTTGAAAAGGCAGAAAAGGAAAATCCGAGCTTAATAAATATATCTACATCTCAGCTATGTTCCTCATTGAACAGCTACAGAAGTTGCTCAGTACACAGGTTCAGCTTTGCAAGGAGGGGCTACATGACAGCAGGGGGGCTTTTAAATCTCCTGACTGTAGCAAACTGAGAAACATTTTTTTAAGTATGGCCCCATTCCTGAGGCTTAGGCAGAGGGGAACTCCAAACAACCATCAGAAAACATCCATGGGCCACCATTAAAAGGATTAATTTAGCAGAAGTTAAGCCCCCTTGTGTTCTAGCTTGTCCTCAGTGCGTGCACTGTGACAGCAGGTGTGGCTGGCCTGAACCCCTGAGCGATGCCCAATTATATCAAATTCACCACAAGTCAGTGGTGTAAGCCCGATCGTGCTCAACAGCCGGTCTGGCATTATGTTGAATTTGCACAATTTATAGATTCACTCATGGTGCAGGGCAGTCACGACCACCGAATTTACACGCTTGCATAGATTCACTAATAGTACAAATTATGCATCCAACAACAAATTCTCTTGTACCAGAGTAGCCCCTGAAGCCATGCAACCATGAAACCACGCAAAGCAAACGGAGTAGCTCAGGACACCACTTCGTTCCACTGACCCACACTCAACACTGCTGCATATACTCCCCTAAGCCCCTGTATCAGTTGATGCTTGTCACTGGGAAGCATTCTGGCATCTCAAATACCAATGATATTTCCTAATTCCAAATGCATAAGGAAATCAGATGTTGCAGCAAGGGAATGCTTTGATGGATGTTGACCAATATATGCAAAAAAAGTGAAGAAAAAATTCACCACTTTCTTTTAGGCATGAGATATAGCACCTTGCGCCAAGAAAAATGCCCCACTGAGTTTCTAATTGCCTAGTAGAGAGGAGAATTTAAAAGGAACTCAAAGAAATAATTTAAAACTTTGCTGATCTGTGATATTATTATCAACAGTTTTCCAACTTTAAAAAAGCCCTGAATAGTATAAAGTAGGCCTAAAAGGAAAAATAGAAATAAAAACTCCCCAAACTCCCTCATCTTCACATAAAGATGGATTTTTGCAATGAATGAATAACCTCTTTAGCTTTTAATTTAGGTCTACCCATCAACATGGCTGTTGTTATTCACAGCAGCAAAGCCCTTGCCACACTACAGCAGAAATAATAGCTGCATCTCTGGTTCGTTTTTTACCCAAGAATTCACAATGTTATTTAAATAAGTCTAATATGCCATAGGAACACCAGGCAAGGCTGCTCATAGCGAAGGGCTATTTTTATTTCTGTCCCAGCTTTATATAACATGACTGGATTTTGCTTCTGGAAGAAAGGATCATTAATAGCATGCCACCTCTCTCCATGCAAGGACTCATGACATCCTTGGACATTTTCAATATGCATGTTGACATCTATATTCTACCAAGAAGCACTATGCCATTTACTAAACAGCACAGGCAAGACAGTATCCTTGATGTTTCTATAAAACACGATGTAGTGTTTGCCTGAAAAAAAGAAAAAAAGGAAATAGATCTGTCACCAAGCAAGTTACAAACTGTGGAAGAGCCATCAGATTCTTCATTTATGTCTGTCCAAAACCTAGCACAATGGGATGCTACTGCCTGGCTTGTGACTGGGACTCTGATCCTACTGCCACACAGCAGATGCTGATTGAGATACACCATCGGGTCTTCTCTCCTGCATGGCAGGGAAGTGACTATAGCATTGAGTAAACCTTTTTCCATCTAATTCCACAGCATTTCAAAGGGACTTCAGTGAGGTGCTCATACCATGTGCTGTTATGATGGGAACTGGGTGTTCATCTCCCCAGGTCCCACCTGATTGCTCTCTCCTCGCTTTCCATAGGGATGATTTCTGCAGAGTCCAGAGGACATTCATCTGCAAAACTATCTGAAACAAAGTTGGATGTGTGCTTCCCAGGCTAAGTTTTGAAAATTATGTAGAAGGAAACAAGTGCAAATATTTGCAGTATTATTATTCACATCTACACATATAAATAACCACAGAATGTCCTGTGTTGGAAGGGAACCACAAGGATCATGGAGTCCAACTCCTGTCCCTGCACAGGACAACCCCACAGTTCACACCATGTGTCTGAGGGCCTTGTCCAGTCTCTTCTTGAACACTGCCAGGCTTGGGGCCGTGACACCTCCCTGGGGAGCCTGTTCCAGTGTCCACCACCCTCTGGGGGAAGAACCTTTTCCTCATGCCCAACCTAAACCTCCCCTGGCACATCTTCCTGACATTCCCTCGGGTTCTGTCACTGGTCACCAGAGAGAAGAGATCAGCGCCTGCCCCTCCTCCTCCCCTTGTGAGGAAGCTGTGGCCACCATGAGGTCTCCCCTCAGTCTCCTCCAGGCTGAACAAACCAAGTGACTTTAGCCGCTCCTCATACAGTTTCCCCTCCAAACCCTTCACCAACTTCATGGCCCTCCTCTGGACACTCTCTAGCAGCTTTATATCCTTTTTATGCAGTGTCACCCAGAACTGCACACAGTGCTCCAGGTGAGGCCGCACCAGTGCAGAGCAGAGCGGGACAATCACCTCCCTGCCCAGCTGGCAATGCTGTGCTTGATGCACCCAGGACACGGTTGGCCCTCTTGGCTGACAGGGCACACTGCTGGCTCATGTTCAACTTGCCATCGAACACAGAACAGTATAGAAAAGTTAATTACAAGTGTTGCAAGTAGCTATGCTACTATACTGTACTTAGTATTTTTACCTTTGTTATGCACAGCATTTAAATTTATTCAGATCTCTTCAGCTGATCCTCTGTAGCCTATTCAGTATTTCTACCAAACAAATTATTTGGCATGTATCAATAATGCAATTATTAACATACAGCCTACCTTCCAAGACAGTTGCCAAACAGCTGTGATGGAAGATGTACGCAGAGTTATCTTGTTTTAATTCGGATCTGCTGAAAGACAAATGGGAAATTAATTGACCTGAAGAAGGATGTTCATGTGAAGAATCTCTGTGTAACCACCTGGGAAATACCTGTCTCCCTGGTTTCTGGCAAGTTATTGGCTTCATTTTTCCAAGATCTACAGGGTTCTCATTGAAGCTACCAATTACAGCTGCTGCATTTAAAGCTAAGTGACCACTGGATCAGAGAGGAAGGAGGAAAATGCCCTGTTTCCCCAAAAATAAGCCCTACACCAAAAATAAGCCCTAGCATGATTTTTCGGGATTTTTGAGGATGCTTGAAATATAAGCCCTACTCCAAAAATAAGCCCTAGTTACAGTTCATAAAAAAAGTCAATTTAAATAGTGTCCAGGCAGCTATACATGTAAAAAAAGTAACATGTTTTGGAGCAAAAATTAATATAAGACCCTGCCTTATTTTCAGGGACACAGGGTATTAGAAAGACATAACTCAGGGAAGGAAAATCTACCACAGGGCTCTTTGCCCCTTCCCTCTTACCCACCAACCAGAAGCAATTCTGGAACTAGGCAAGACTGGCAAAGAAAGGCTAAAACGCAAATAACACTTAGATGGATAGGCTTTCACTCGTACAGCCTTTTTCTCTTTTAGCTATGTATTCTGGGAAGAGGTAGAAAATACACCAGGTTCCAAAAAAGGGCTATCTTGAAGCATTTAATGAAGCCTGATCACATTGCCAGGAGGCAACAAGTTTGTTCCAAAAGCTGTGTCCCACCAGTGGAGCAGATGCACATAAACCTTAAGGCTGCGACCTGCTGACCCAGTGCAGGAGAGGCCCTGCCCAGGCTGCACTGCAGAGGTAAAAAAAGTGAAATACCTCACCAGAGAGGTTGGGTACCTGGAAGACTCTGAAGCTTTTTGCTCATAACTTGATGAGAGATGACCTTGCTGAGAAACAAGAAGGCCCTGTAGACTGGCTCTTATATTCCATGTGCAGGTATTGTATATAGCCAAAATGAATAGCCTGTTCTGAAGACCTACCAACCTCAAAATAATGCTCAAGATAAAAGATACACAACTAAGTTCTACTGAAGTAGAAACTGTACTGTTGGGTTTGTTTTTTTTCAGATTGACCTTTTATGAACTTTTATGATTGCTGAACTCCAAGTTTAATACTGGCCCAATTAGGTATTCCACATAGAAAAGATTTCAGCCTGCAGTGCTGTGAAGCTGGGATCCCCATTAAGCAATAAACTGTTTTAAAATAAAAATGCATGCACAAAAAATCTCACAATATTACAAGAAATCCAAATCTAAAATTCTTTTAAAAATCAAGCCTGTGTTTCAAATTGTGCTACTTAGATAAGATTTAGGGCTTAAAAAATACAATAGTCATATAATAAGTAGTTTATGACATGGTTTTGGCTGTCTTTTAGTTTATTCAGAGTAACCCCAAATGATTTTTTTGTAGTTTTTCTATCAGTATAATTATAAAGTTATGCATTACTTACATGCATATGTAACAGCAGTTTCCAAATTCTGATAAATTTATTCATTCCTATTTCAATGCAGAGGTAAAGTAGGTAGTAAGAGTATTTCATCAAGGAAAGGGATGTGAAAGGTATGTTCCTAACGAAAAAAATGTGGGTGCCATGAATGAATTGCAATTATTTTAATATTTGATATTAACAAGATGAGATAAAGAAATTACTGACACAGCTTTCCAGCTGCTCTCTCTGGCACCATACTGATAGGTAAGCTGCTCAAGACTTAGGTATGAGAGACTTAATCCAGTTAATAATGATTTATAATGAAGTCCAAACAAGTATATGTGTAAAATGACTGTGTCCACATGACATTTCTTACCGCAGGAGGAAAGGCCTGAATCAGCAGGAGGCTAGAGAGCTATAGTAATGAAAGGAAAATGAGCTGTTCAACTTAAGGGACATGAGAGAACCACGGTTATGTGAAAGCCCCCAGTGAAAGCCAGCAGGCAGAACTTGTAACCCACCTGGCCCTATACAAAGTCACATTGAAAGAGAGATGCAAGCACTCTCCCAGCACCATACCTGGACTGGAATGATGTGCAGAAAACATATTTATTCTAGCTTTGGGCAGCATTATCTCCAGCGCTTCAAGCCTCTACTGCAGGGTAGGATAGTTAGCCTACTAAAAATGGCAGGATAGGCCTGAAAGCTGAAGCTGAAGAGATTTTTTTTTCAATGAAACTTCACTGGGTCTTACACTTCAGTGGTATATTAAGACCTAAAAGCATTTTAAACAAAAATTTGGACTCTACTGTAGAATTCAAAATACAGACCTTCTGTTCCAGCTCAAGCAAATGAATGATGCAGCAGTCTATCACTGTTGAGAAATACTGTTTTCTGGGTGTCTGAAAACAACTCTTGGGGCAACTAACTCTCTTTATCTCAGTTTGAAATTCCCAGCTTCAACAGATGCATCTCCTCTAGTATTTTAGCCAGTGTCAGGAGTGTGCTTTTGAAGAGCCTCTCCTGAGCATTCCTCTTTACTTCATTTTGCTTTTCACTGCAGGGCAATCTGAGAGCACACAGGCTGCCTTCGTTTGGGATGAAACTAAACTGGGGTGCACTGAGTGTGCTCCATCTGCTCATGGGCATTCATTCAGTAGAACAGAAGTGTATCTCTAAGAAGAGGTTAATGTGGATATTTGCTCTCCCATATCCTTTGGTTACCTGTGCAGGATGATCCCCAACCTGCTCATTCAGACATACACCAGAACTCACCACATGTATATGGCTAGTGCCACCCTGTACATCACAACTGGTAAGCTGGGAAAACAAACATTTGAGATGGAAACTGCTTTAACTGCAGTGAACATTTGAACAGGCAGGTGTTCGCAGATTTTCCAATATTACTCCTCTGCACAGTTTTACAGCAATGTAACAGGGAGAAGGAATATAAAAGTAGCTGTGACATATAGACAGACAATTCAACCGTATTGTACCCATAAAAACGCTCCTGATCATTATCGTAAGCACTAGTCCCTGCATACTAGACATGTAATTCTTGTCATGTTTTCTGTAGCAGAAAGGTGACACTTTCAGGAGGGATCAGGGTTGGAGGTGAATTAGTTTAATATACGTTCAGATATTTTCATAGATTCTCCCATACAGAAGAGACAAAAAAGACAGGCAGCTTTCCAGGAAAAAATATTTCAGTGTTAAACTTTCTTTCCTAAAATTAAGTATATTGTTTGGAACAGTATTTTAGTTATCCTTAACAGAAGGCTGGAATAATGAGTAATAAATTAAAATATTTATTTCCTAAAAAAAAAATATTAAATATTAGACCACTGTATCAATTACTTTATTTTCATTGCTATTACTTTGATTTTCCATTTCAGTGAAAATGTGTGATACTTGGAACCAACAAAGAGGCATATATCTGTTGAATATTGATGATTTATATTCAAGCCGTGGTACCTAATTACAATGCATTTTTCACGGCACCATCACAGATTACCATGACTGATTCTTGGTCAGTCACAACCTACTTAATTAGCAGGAACTTAACTATTTCTTGACTTTTCACGTCTTGTGTAGGGTATGCCTTTCAGCTCTTATGATCAAACTACTCCCTCCACACAATATAACATTACAGCCAAGCTATATTGATCAAATCATAAGCAGCCAGCTTTTTGCAATGCTCCACAAATGTAAAAATGAAAGCAGTACTCACAAACTGAATGTCTTACAGCATTTGAAAATCTGACTCATTCCTCTAAAAGCAAAACATAATGTATCTGAGCAACTTCACATTAAAAGCTTCACTCCTGTATAATTTTATGACTATTTTTAGTGTGGGGGAAAAGCCCTCATTGCTTTAAAGTTTGCCTTTTGTTTAAGCCACCATTTCAAGAGATGATGTTACACAATAAGAACAAAGAAAGGAAAAGAGTTTAAAACTAAGGAATTCAACCAAGTTACAGTAATAGAAATTCACACAGAATGTACAAGGTTCTATCTTAGAAAGCTTTAGAAATATTTACGTGTATAGTTTAGTAGACCATTGAGGCTTATGTTAATACTAGTTGAAAATATCAACATAATTATTTATTTACAAACAGGTTGACATCAAATTATTTTCTCTTTACCTGTATGTCTCAATTCCTACACCGTTATTACTCTGTCTTAAAAACCAAGTCCTGAAATACAGGAATTTTGAACAGATGTTCTTACTACCCGCTTTAGATTAACTGCAGTCCTTTGTGTCATGCAGTGCACACTATATCAAAGAAAAATTCCGTTTGTGTCCAGAAAAGCGTCTGGGCTGGTACCTGAGATTTAGAACACCATCTGTGAAAGAGGAATAATACAGCAAAGGAAAGCCAACATTTTTCCATAAACCTCAAAGCCAGGGACAGCTTCTAAGGGAGAAAAGACTATTTAGTGTCAGTGCTGTTTGCACTCCTTAGCCCTCTGCTTAAGACTGCCAAAAAGCTTAGACACACTGGTTTGCATCAATAAGACTTAACAAACCAAGGGCTTGTTTCTGAGGACAGCCATTAGCACATATCGTGTGGGAGTGTAAGGACAGAGAAGGTACACAATCATGCTTCCCTCTCATGTGCCCTCCTCAATTCTGGCAGTTTGGAGGCCACCAAACTAGGGTGTTACATCCATATCATCACGTTTAATAGGTTGTCAGCCACCTTCTTCCCATAACTCTCTTGAACTGCTTTTTAATCCACTGACATTTTGCGCACTGACAAACTCAGGCTTCAGTTTATGGATGAACGCTTGCTGTGCTTTATTTTAAACAGCTTTCGCTGGGTATCTCCTCATTCTACGCTTGTGAGAAACAGTTCTGGGAGGATGGGATTGAAGCAGATCAAATCACTGTCTCCAGGGGGCTTCAAATCACAGAGGCTTTCCGATCATATTAGAAAACTTGTCCACTCTTCTGTGTGTACTTAGATACCAAATCTTATACACCTATATATGTGTTATTTTAAGTCTGCGCTGAACAAGGCTTAAATTGCTTGCCCTGGCTCCCAGCTGGAACCTCATCCCCAAAACAAGACCCTTGTCTCTCAGGAAGGAGTGACTTTGTGTATCTGAAATATAAGTGTGGCAAGAAAAGGAAAATCCACAACAAACTAAAGATTACTGGGGGAAGTACTCCACAGGGAGCTTGAGGCTACGCACTAAGTGTGGCAAACAGGCTACAAGCCTCCCAATTCGTTCCAGTGGAGCCTGCATAACTTGGTGTCACTGGCTGGGTGGAAGGTTAAATGCCATCTCCTGTACCAAGCCAGAAATCTTCACAAGGGAAATCTCAGTACACCACAGATACCATCAGCCCCTAAGAAGGTGATCTCTTAGGACATCAGAAACTTAACATGAGAAAAATAAAGTTTTTGAGTGGTGGTGTTCTTCTGTAAATCTGCCTGGGGAAGTTCACTGCCTGTCTTTCATTCCCATTCCTCCGAAAAACAGCAGCAGGGATGACAGAAGTGACAGAGTGGCATCCAGGTAGGTTAACTGCACTAGCTCACATCCTAAAGAAAGAGCAAAGGTCATTTATTTCAGCAGTTTACACACTGGAAGGGCACTTCAGTGGCTGGCACATTTCTACTGAAGCCCAGAGTGCCACCTCAAAAGACTACTTCACCTTTAAGGATACAACTGATCCCAAACTCACATTAAAGACTCAAATACCTTAGGTAATGACAACATAAATATTTAGACTTGTGTTCCAAAAGCAATAGGGTAATTACTTATCTACAAAGTTCTAGGATCGGATGGTTTTTTTTGCCAGGAATACTGGTAATTGCAGGAAGATGCCCAAGTATTTTAATGTTACCGGCTCACTGCCTCTATTCACCTGTCAGGTGCTGCACCATATTTAGCATCTGCTGTCACTGCCACGACGTTTGTCATTAGCTTGCCATTTTTGCGTACTCCTGAATACCCTGCAGCTGCTTCTCTGAACGAGTGAGTCATCCAAAGCTATTAAATCTGGAAGCCAGTCTCAGTTAGCCTCCCAGCAAAATCAGCCCATATGATGAACCATCAACAGTTGTGTGGAGGAGTTGAAGGGACTTGCAGTTAGACCCTCAAGTGCTGCAGGGAGGAAAAGAGCAAAACAGCTGCACACACTCTGCATGGCATGGGAGCTCAATAAGTCTCCTGTAAGCTCCTGGGGGCTAAGCCGGAGGGCCAGTTGGGACCATGTCACAAGCTGCAATTCAGGTTTGCTGAGGGACCCATCCCTTCAAGGAGGCTTGAGGGGCAAGAAGCATCCTGTTCGTCCCGTCCATCCACTATTAAACCATATGTGATTGACACTCAAGCTATGTAGATGTTCCACTCCGCTGTACCCAGCCACGTATTATTAGTTAAATTACATCAGAATCAAAATGAAATTTAAGATCAAATTTTACCACACTAGGACAAAACACTAGACAGGTATGAATATTATATACTTAAAATAATATATACAAACACATAGATATACATTAAATTATATGATTGTGCATCTGAAGTTTCTCTTTAAGGAAGGTGCCTTCAGATCAATAAGCATATTAAGAATCTAAATTCATTTCTAGTTGATCAATCTTTATACCATTGAGAAAATATAAAATTGACTTTAGCTGGACATAAATTGCTGCCATTTGGGATCCTCTTAAACTCCAACAGCAAAGAAGTCGATATTTGGCTGCAGAAATTCTTTCAAACAGTAATAGCAAATAAACAGTAGCAACACATTTGGTTACACACATATAAGAGCGAAACAGCAAAGTTACATGCTGATGTTTCCTCATTTGTTTGCTGTAAATGATACATTTTTAAGATTGCCAATGGTTGTCTTCTACTGATTTGTGTTCAGTGGCTTCACCTACAATTATGTTCTCAGAGACTATTTGAATTTTGCCTGGGGAGGTCCCAGGAGATAGTTTTATTTGGTTTTAAACTTTTCTCTCCTGTAGAAAATCTGATTTGCATAGTATATACTCTTTTGAGTGGTAAATGTCAATGTCCTGTAATTACTTAACGTATTTCAGGTTTATAACTGAACCACTGAGTAATGTTAGAATATTTAGTATGTTCCAATTCTTTGCTTCATAAACTTCAGAAAATAATAAAATATTGTTTTTATGGAGCAGCTTCTAAACATGGCCATGAGGTAAAATACCAAAAGCAAACATTCAGGCTGTTTGTGGAAGCAGCTGGGGAGTGACTGCAAAATAAAACCAAGTTGTCTTGGGACTAAATCAATTAGTGGCAACTTTATATATATATATATATATATAAAAATATAAATATATATATATAAAAATTATTATATTTTATTACACTTATAATGTACATTTCAGGCAACCCACTGGACACCACACCTCTCTTTCTCCCTCACAGAACTCATCTCCTCTTCCCAATCACAATTCTGATCTCAAAATTATTTTGTGATCTAGGCCTTTTTTTTTATTGTAATGAGGCTAGACAGCCAAAAATAAGCTGAACTACGTTTATGTATTCAAATCTGCATTTTACAGGAGCTTCTGGTCTTTTGGCATTGTTACTGTTCCTCAGATCCTATTATTCCTAAAATATCCCTTAGAGTCTTCCTGCTGCCTGGCACTGGTCTGGCCTGACGTAAATCCCCTTGGGGTCTAGAAGTGGTCTGGGGAGACAGATTATCTCCTGTGAGATTCTTGTTGTAGAATGGGGGAATATAATTCACCAAAGTCTTGAAAAACTACAAGTGTCAAACTTGGGAAGCTGAGTGATTTGATTACTTGAAGGAGGCATTGCTGAGAGCTTCATTTTATTGAATTTACTTATCTATAGCCCTGCAGTTCTTAAGAGCTTGGAAAAGCTGTACGCTATCGTTTATGCAGAGGCTGTTCCCTGCCAGAATTTGAATTATTCAAGGTGATTTTAAGGCACGTGTGCACACAGATTCTCACAGTGTGGAGGAAATAATGCAAGTGACCAAACAAGGACCTTAAACATTTCAGTGAAATGATGTTTTAGAGCAAACATAAACTTTTCTGTACACATTTAATCCACCAGCTCTTTCTTAAACCAGAGGAACATTAAATCAGAAATCTATTGTTTATCATCATAAAAATAATTTTGTATCAGATATGAAGATGGTCCTGCTTGAATGATGAAAAAAACAACAATTTGGAGATAATACATTAGAAGAAAAAACCAAAATTCATCACACAAACTATTCTGAATAGGGAATGTGACCAGTTATTGTTTCAAAGCAAGCATTTCTTGTAAGTTTTACAAGTATCTTGAATTATTTAAGCCACCAATTGCTGGCATACCTTTTCAAAATACATCAACTACCAAGAAACAAACAATGGGCTACAGCAACCCCTACACAGGATTCTGCATCATGGAGAAAACTTTCTGAGTTTATCTGTCTTCCCACCGATGTAAATTAGACAGCATTTTCCTCTTGCCAAGCATACAGTTTGCTCAACACCTTTACTCTGACACATAGAAAACATGCACTTCCCATTCTCACTACCTCAGGTCACACTGTGAGAAGTTGTAAATCACACCATAAACCTCAGTGATCATGAGGGTCATACAGCCATAGTAACACAAAAGTTGAAAATATACTTTCTGCTGATAATGGTGCCTTCTGTAGTATTTTCTTAACCTGGGAAACCTCATGCACTTTCAAGGGATCTGATGCTGCAGGTACTGCAGACCCTTGAGGAGCCACTGTCATTGATCACCCCCTGCAGGGCTGAGGGTCCCTGTGTTAAAAGGTCACTGCTGCTGAAAGTGTCTACGACCAAGTGCACATGCCGCACTGCAGTGCCATATGGCTACCTTTAGGCTACCTTGGAAGCTGAAATTTGCATTGTATCAGCAGCAGAGAGCCCCTTTCAGATTAATTCAATGTGCCAATGTCATTGCACTGTTTTTGATAGCTCAGCGACTCCACTTCAGTCCAGTCTGGTCACCTCTAAGCACCATCCACTTGTGCCATTGCTCTGCGAAGGCACAAACTGTGATAAACCAAACACATCTCTAGAAACATCTCACTAGGCAGATGCAGTGCTCTGCAGATATCATGCCATAGACTTCTAAGAAAACCCAAAAAAGAGTCCCTGTTTTGTCATTTCTCAATGGCCAGATCACCAGAAACGCAAGGCAGAGCCTGACAGAGCAAAATTTCTGGGGTCTTTACTGACCACCCTAGAAAGAGAGATCTCCTGCCCTGGAGATGTCCTGACATGTGGTGGCTCTTTGTTGGATTCGTTCAGGCAAAAATACCAATAAACTGATATTGAGATATTTGGAAAACACAGCAACTTAAAGAGGGAAACATCAAGCTGAAACCAAAACCCAATGGAAGTGAATAGGTAGAGAGTGGAAGAGCAACCCTGGATGTATGGAGGAAAATCACTGGCCTTAGCTTCTATGATTGTTTGCATTGGCACTGGAAAATGACTCCAAACACTTTCAAGAAAAGATGGCACAGGCACCATCCAGGACCAGCAGCAGGAGCCTGGCAGATCATAAGCACCACAAGCTTTCTGAGCATACATCAGCTGGGAAAGCTGCACAGTATTTGCCTCATTTGGAGATACCCTTCAACACCTCTCCCCAAAGCATGCCAAATACTGGAGGATGATCTTTCAGTGCTGGGCAGAAAGGATTTGCCTTCTTTGTTTGGTTGTTTTGGTTTTCTAAGCAAACCTTTGGCCCACCTCTGACTTCATCACACTCGAATTTAACTTCCTTCCCTCTAATACAAGTAGGTCCAAGGCATTTGTGTCTTTAAGGAACATGGTATAAAATCTCATGGTGTCTCAATATTTACTTGTGGGAGAACTCTATCAACTGCATACGTCAGGGCACCATGGGCACCAGAGGCTCCCAGTGGGCCAGGATCATGGCAGGATCTCCATGTTGGGAACAGCAGGACAGGGCCTGGCAGTCAGAGCTTCTCCCAGCCTGGAGCAGAGCAGCTGGGGGGGCATGGGGGCAGCCCCTGCCCCAGGCATTGGGCTCCTCCCTGGGGATGGGAACAGGGACGGTCTGAGGCTGTGCTGGGATGTGCACCTGCAGGTGGACCTGGCTTGGCAGGGCCCACAGCTGGGCAGGGGCTGTGGGGAGCTGGAGACCAGCCCTGCTGCAGCATCAGTGAGGCAGGGGCTGATGGTCTCAAGGGGCTGACATGGCGTTCTGGAACCTGGGCAGGGTTGGGGGAGCACTGAGTGCCTGGGCAGGCACAGGCAAGCCTAGTGGTGCCCTCAAGGGCCCTGACAATATGGGAGATTATTTATGTAGCTCTAGGCCAAGGATTAGATAGTAAAACATAATCTGGCTTTCTCGACAGTTGAGTGTTCGCTGCTTTGATGCTAATCGACCTGAAGCAGTATCTGCAAATAAGATTTGCTGGTGAACATTTGGGCTGTTCTGAAGAGTGCTGGTACTGAGAAAGGCTGACTTAATGTTTTCTCTTTTTCACAGACTTCCTTTCTAACTACTGTGCTGATGACAGGCCCAGCTCTAGGCAGGAGAACAGTGTTTCTTGTGTTTAATGTGTCTGAGGGAGCAGATTGCTACAACCAGGAAAACAACATGGCCTTGTAGGCTGGCTGTTGAGTCTGAGGAAGATACATGTGGGAAGGCAGCTATTGCTGGAGAAGGGTAGGCAGAGGAGATCCTCTCAAGAGCAGCCCTCCTAAGACCTCCAGGAATATTCTTTCCCTGACAGCATGGCAGCAAAGTCCAGCATGACAGGGCTTTCCCTTTTTGCTACCCAACCAAGATAACAGAATCAGAGAATCACAGAATGTTTTGGCTTGGAAGGGACCTTTGAAGGTCATCTTGTCCAACCTCCCTGCCATGGGCAGGGATTATCTTTCACTAGGTCAGATTACTCAAAGCCCAGGCCAACCTGACTTTGAACACTTCCAATGATGTGTCCCTGTAGGTCAGGGGTGTCAAACTCATTTTCACTGGGGACCACGCCAGCCTCATGGTCACCTTCAAAGGGCCAAATGTAATTTTAGGACTTTAGAAATGCAGGAGTAGTTACATGTATACAGTCTTAAAATTACGTTCAGCCCTTTTAAGGCAACCATTAGGCTGACATAGCCCCCAGTGAAAATGAGTTTGATACACCTGCTGTAGGTAGCAGATGCTGTGTGGCACAGATTAACTTCTGGCTCTGGCCTGGTCTCTTCAGAACAGTAAAGTCTACTTTTTAACTCAGCTTCCTAGAGAAGCGTGAAGGCATCAAAATTGCCTCAGACTTCAGTTCTTCTACAGATTATTAAAATGTCCACCTTAGTAAACAGTACGATGAAAGCAGTGGATCTACAGAGAGAAACAGGCTATATGTGTTTGGGGATTTTATTTCAAACTAACCATAGGCTGGTACCAGGGACTCATTTGTGGCTGACACGCATTAAACACGCTCCTGGAGCCCACTGTTTAGTGAGTTTTATCTGAAGCGAACCCAGTCTGTGCGCTGTAACATCACACAGTAATACAAATCAAAAGGTCACTCTCGATCCAAAGGAAAATGCTAATGGAAATGCACCGCTAAACATAACCCATTAGCATTGTTTATTTTTTTCCACAGAGGAAAAACAAAAACAACAACAAAAAAGACATACCACAACATAACAGTTGTAGACCAAAGAAAAAAATTCCTGACACCCTCCTACTGTCCTTATTCAGCACTAGCCCAAATCCTCCTATCTCAAATGCGATATTGTACCGCAATAAATTGAGTGAACTTGTCTAGGGGATGGACTAAAGTCTAAGGATTATTTATACCCAAGGTGGTAATTTGCAAGGTGTTATTCTCCCCAAACAAGGCCAACTCAATATCAGTCACCAAAATTAATTTTGTAGAGAAAATACTCCCCAAGATACATAAGATTTCTAGTCATTTGGTTTTCACCTGGAGAATAAAGGGAAATTTAAACTGTGAAAATATCTTCTGAAAATCTATGTTAAGCAATTGCGTTCTGCTATCCCAAATGCTTCCTTCAGTAGGTTAATGTTACTCTTTTCTTCATCAGTAGTATGAAAAAACTCTCTTTCAACTTGAACTCCAAACATTAGAGTGTCTTTAAACCTCTAAGAGTTTTTACCCTGTAGGATTTTGTTGTACAGTACAACGACAAAACAGTACTATTCTTGCTTATAATGAGAAGGCAATTTACTGAAGCTGTAAAAATCCACTTTTTCGGATAAATGGCTCTATTTTATTGTGTATATGAAAAAAGTAAAAATCAATATTCTTCATTTATTTTTATCTTTTTTTTATTTATATATGTGAAACCTGTTGAGATTGTTTGTTGTTCAGCGGCAATGTAAACTTAGCAACCACTTTTGTCTGAATTCCAGTCTGGTATTACCTTTCCATTACCTTCCCATGCCCCATGTAAAATGAATTAATACTGAAGTAAGAGACAGAGTAAAATGAGAATTCTTAAACTGCCTTAACCATAATGAGAAACGAAAATGATTTGCTATGCCACATGGAACTAGAAAATCGCATAAATTGCTTTGCATCTTAGAAGGCAAGGAAAAAAAGTGTCAAAAACAGAGTTGGAAGAGGATTTTTAAAGATTTTTAAAGTATTTTAATGTTTTGAATTAATAAATTCACTGGCACATTTATATACTCAATGTGGTAGGGAGAAAAATGAAACAAAAATCTGTCATAAATTCATGCAATAAGAGCATTAGAAAGAAATTACATGTCACATATTTCATAGACATTAAAAAAATGCTATTTTTTCCTAAACAGAGGACAGCTGCAGCTTTCCTCAGAGAAATTATGCCTCGAAGTATATGATATTATGGTTAAAATGTGTTTTCAACAAACAGTTTTGCTTTTTATCACATTGAATTTGTACCTTTATGCTGTTGGTAGTGTCTATATACTAAGTGTTTTTCCTGAATTTGTTGTTATGTCATATTTGAATCATTTGACTATACGATATTGGAATCTCAAGTAATATGAGGTTTTCACAATGTTTGCAGCTTGAAGATAACTATTTCCTAGTTTGTGGTCCATTATTCAGAAGTCCAAATATGAAGCAGGTTGGGTCCACCACAAGACAAAAAATTATCCAGCAGAGTAGATTCTGAGGAAGCAACTGAGATTTGACTTTCATAGGAGGAATAAGATGATAATAGACAGGAAAATCAAAGAAATACTGATGTTTTAAGGAACTTAATGCTAATTTTGCATTCATTTTTCAGCAAGATTCCTACTGGGTCTGGAACATATCCTCTGTCCTCATGTCCTTTGATACCATGTTCGTAAGCATGAAATCTAATACAGTATTGGAGACAAGTAAGGGAGGCAGTGGGCACCTTTTATCAGGTAGGTGTGACACTGGGTTACGTTTAGGGGTGCATTTCCATTAGCGTTTCCCTTTGGATCAAGAGAGACTTTTTGAAGCGTGTCCCCACTTACTGCTCACTGATTCGTATTACTGTGTGATGCTACAGTGCACAGACTGGGTTCCCTTCAGATAAAACTCACTAAACAGTGGGCTCCAGGAGCGTGTTTAATGCGTGTCAGCCACAAATGAGTCCCTGGTACCAGCCTATGGTTAGTTTAAAATAAAATCCCCAAACACACATAGCCTAGGTATCATGTTCTCAGCAACATCTGTGTCTTTCTGTAGATCCACTGCTGTCATTGCACTGCCTACTAAGGTGGACATTTTAATAATCTGTAGAAGAACTGAAGTCTGAGGCAATCCCAATGTCTTCACACTTCTCCAGGAAACTGAGTTAAAAAGTTAGACTTTGCTGTCCTGAAGAAACCCGGCTAGAGCCAGAAATTAATCTGTGCCACACAGCACCTTGTGAATCTGCTAAACACTAGAGCTGTAGAATAATGTGTATCAATGCCAGTACAGAAATCAGAAGTGGATTAGGACAGCAGTTTTTCAGTTTGGTTTGTTTTGTTACACTCATTTTATATTAAACACACCAAATCAGAAACAAAACCAGTGGCTATTTTAAGAACCTTTTCGGATTGCTAAAGATCTGGGTGAATTTTCCAAAACCAAAGAGTTCTCCACAGATAACTACCCAACTTTTTATATACTTCTGCCTTACTACAGTACAGCTGTGGACCACAATAAGACATCCACAGATCTCTGTCCTACTGATATCTAACAGGAAAGTTCACACACACACCATTTCGCAACAACGTGAATACTTCAAAAGAAGATTCAGAACTAACCAGAACTTGTGTCTTTTCAAAGCCCTTGGCCAGAAGACAGAGTTTCTGTATATTTTACATGGATATGATAAGCAAAAGGAGTTCTAGTGCGAGAAGTGAGTCTGCTGAGATGATGGGGCAGGTTGTTTTCAGATGGCTTGAATATGAACAAACTCACGGGCAGGATTTGATCCTTACCACATAATTGGTGTTGATATAATAAGAGTGACTGTGTGCAAGAAATTAAAATGATGCCCCTGTCCCTGAGACAAGCACTTCAAACCTGACAGAGAGAAATTTTTCCCTTGGTACAATCATTTCTACTTTAGTGAAACTCCAGCATAATGAGCATTTCATATGCACTGTAGAAGAACTGGAATACTAATTTATAAATGGAAAATGATAAACATCTTCCTATATTTAGGCTTGTGGCTGTCAAAGGGAAGGCAGGCATGGCTGGAACTCCAAATAGAAATGCCTCTGCAGAGATGAAGATATTAAATATCCAGTAAAGACAGAAGTTCTTTATGACAAATCCCAAACAACAATTTTTTCTGGAACAACTGGAACATTAATTCACAGAAAGAACCTTTAAAAGTAATAATTTCTTATTTTGCTTTTGGAAATTAAAAAAAAAAATTACATCCTAAAAGGCAGAACATATTTGAATAAGAAACTCCTTAATATAACGATATGATTATATATAAATATTTGCCTACCACAACAGTGTGCTTGAAATATTCTGTCTTTAAAATTGTATTACCCATCCACATATGCCAAACTTGAAGTGAGATTAATGTAAGGAAGTCTCTTATTAACTTCCCTTCCTGCATTGGGAAAAGGAGCCATGAACGGATTTCAAAAGGTATGAGGGTTAATTTGGATAAGCAGTCAAAGTGTTGCTGTTTGCCTGATTTATCTCTTGAGTCTGAACTATAAGCATCATAAGCCTGAAACTTTGCTTAATTAAGCAAGATTTTCCTGATTTGTTAGCTTACACAGAAATGAATGAGTTCATGACATCCTCATACTCCAGGCAGTGAATGCACAGGCCTTGCAAAACCAGATTTTTTGTCAAACATATCTTTATCAGCAGAAGTCATCATTCTTCTACCATGCCAGGGTTCAGGACAGAAACCCATATTTCTAATGAGGTGTTGTTGTTTTTAAAAAAAATTTTTGGAACTGGATTTCATGAATTATGTATCTTCTGCCTGCTTATTTTGAAAGCTGCCATCTAGAGACGCACAAAGAACATGAACTGCTAACCTCATCTGTTGAATGTTTTACAATGACTGTTCCCCATTGTGTCAAAAAGTTACTTGCACACACCTCAGGTTATTGATAGACGAAAGTTTCTCTTCCTTCTCTCAACCAACATAAAGATGCTGGCCATGAGATATATTGGTAATTTTATCATGAACCTGGTGTCCTTGCTGTTATCTAGATTGAGGTGTCGTAAGAGGGGTGGGCAGGGCACAGCGGGAAATGATTCCTTCAGCTTGTGGAGAGCAGGGATGACTTTTAAGCCCGGTCTTGAGAGACAGAAGAAGGGAGACCCTCTTCTGGGACACATGTTAGAGGAAGGGATGACTGCAACAGCAGGGAGCCGTGTGAGCAAAACTCTGAAGGCAAAAATTATTTTACAAGAGTCAGAACTGCAGCAAAGCTACAGCATCCTGGGGGCGACAGACAACACATGGTTCAGGAGCCGGGCTGTCATTTCAGGCTGTGGTTTTACCAGATTTGTCTGAACCACCCTCAGTGTTCCTGCAATAATGATCATTTTTCTCCATGTTTACTCCCAGAGACATTCGAGACTGTTTCCATTAGAATATACAAGTATGATCCTCACAGAGAGTGAACAGTTCTGAACTGAAACTCCACACTAATAAAGTCACTGCTGACAATTTAAAGACACCCAAGTTTCATAGCTGCAGTAAAAACAAATCTGTCCACCTAAGTCTGTCGGGATTGATGTTAGTGCTAAAACAGATTGGAAACTTATAGTCTACTAGAGAAAACAGGATTGTTGTCAAGATACTATTTTTTCCTCAGAAGGAGCTCTTCATCATACAGCCACATCCACTGGTGAAGGACAACTGGGAAGCGGTTACTTCTGATGGATTTACCTAAACTTTATACAAATGAAAAGTGCCTCACTCAAAGAGTTTTACATCTGTCTTTCACTTCTGCCCTGGTAGCACTCTGCATCCTCACCTCTGTTCTAGGTGTGGTAAATTTTCTGAACACGATGCAAAATGTATTTGACAGAAACCTCTACTTTTATTTAAAACCTACAGCAGTCCATCCACTTGATGCCCATAGATACAAGGAATGTTAGCACTTAAGTGACAGAGAAAATAAAATTGTCCTGTAAAATTCAGTCTTAAATGGATGATAGTTATTCAAGACAACCCACAGCACTTTGTGGGCAATAAACAAGAAAGGAAAATGTCCTTGCTTCTTGATGCATATATTGAAATTCCAGTATCTTGCCTTAAAACAAATAAACTAACCAACTTACCAGCTGGAGAACAAGTCTGCTGAAGGGCACACACAAATTCCCTTGCTTTCCTTATCAGGCTGACAGCAAGTCTTACATGAAGAAGGTTAATCTTTTCTGAGAGGAACTTAGCGTTTTCCTACCAGGCTATACATATAACCTAGCACATGAATGAAGATACACTTTTCATCTTCATTATAAATTATCTAGAAAGAAAAGACAGATTGTGCATATATACCTCCTTCCTTAAGAAAAGCTTATATTTCCATGAATTTGTTCACGGCTTAAGCTGTTTCTCTCATGTGCCTTCAGCTAAGCGGTCCTGTTGTCTCTTCATTTCTTTTGCAAATTAGACTGTCACTAGGTCATGCCTAGCTGTTCAGTTATTTTTAGCCTTCTCATTACACCTGGAAATGTTTGCAGTTAAAGTGCTGCCATCTGGAGTTGTTAATGGCATGCTGGTGGAAGTGTAATCACTGCATGACTTTGTTCTGCACTTCCCTAGGGTGCAGAAAAATGTGATACACATTTAATTTATGTTAGTTTGTGCTTACAGCTGCTCATCATCAAATGTGATAATATATACAATTTGGTGCTCTCCTCCAACATCTCGCTATCAAAAATTACCTTTGACGTATCAACAGTTGCTACCATCACCAAAATACACCTGTAGACACTAAAAATAGCTTTAAGTGAAACCTGTTGTTTATTTTTGTAGGAATTACAAATCTAGGAGCCTCTGAAATCAAGATGCAATTATATTTGTCTTAGTAGGAGGTTCCTGTCTAGTTTGCATTGTGACTAAGAATTATTTTGGGATTCCAGTTTATCTCTGCTTTTCACCCACTTTAAGCTGCAGAAAGGAGATTTTAGCTGCATTATCTGATTTGTCTCTGCTATGTGATAGCACAGAATGAAGTATTATTGTCTTAGCTATAGCAATTTATAAATCAGGACCCTAAATTCTGCCCTCCAGCCAGGGGCTGCTCAGGCTTTGCAAAGGAAACTATAAGGTAGGTGCTTTGCTGTTTGTGTTTCATTTGTTGTTGGTTTGGGTTTGGTTTGTTTTTTTTTTAACCACACTAGTTTTACCATGCTTATATTTTTATCATGCTTATATTCATAACAAATGAAGTGAGGTTTGTTTTTGTTTATTTTTTTTCCTCATTTAAACAAGCTATTCTGACTCGAAGGAGACTTGGGCTCCTGACTGGGGGGTGGGGGAGGCTTGGAAAAGTCTGAAATACAGAAGAGGAAACAAGAAGAGCTTCAATATGCTTGTAACTACATAATTCATAGAAGATGAAACAAAACATGCAGCATGTAGGCTGTGGTACAGAAGACCTATACTTCAAGGTGCTGAGCAACATTTTCAGTCACGGCTCTCATCACTGCTCAGATGCCTTCTGCCCAAGTTTCTCACTCCAGGGAAAAATCACCAGTTCTCACGCAGAGGCTTGATCTCATCCCACAGACTGTACTCATCTAAAAAATGTACCCCTAGCGTGGCCTACATCATGACAAGCTCTCTTCTTGGACATTAAGCACCTCAAAATGCTAGTCAAGCCATAGACAAGACTCCCTCGCTCTCAGCTACTGAGGAGGTCTGGAGTGACTTTTCTCTCCTGATGGTCTTGTGAAAAGTCCAGAGACAGCAGGATTTGCTTGAGTGTAAATAAATATTCGGTATGGGGAAAGCTGGTGTTTCACGGAATGGAAGGAGCCTTCACATCCCAGATAGAGAGAAGGAGGTTTTCTGAGCTGCAGAGATCACACAGATCCTCCTCTTCCTCTCCCACATCAGTGCTGCCCAAGGAGGGGGCACTCCCCAGCCCTCCTGGCACAGCAATATCCTCGATGGGCCTCAGCTGTTCCTTTCAGTGCCACAGAGGCATTCAGCTCTGCACAAATGTCAGCCTCTATACTTAGGAGGCAACGCCACCTGTGGAATTAGCAGTCCTCTCTTTCTCCCACCTCACACAAAATATGCTCGGTTTGAAAAACACTGTGAGGGAAAGGCAACAGCGAAGAGAAATCCCAGTGAAGTCTGAAGAATCTCAGGGGGAACCACAGGAAGCTGGGCTGAAATTAAACAGTTTCGAAAAGCAGGGCATCTTGTTAGGCGGCCAACCTGGAAAATTTTGCCCTGACATTTAGATTAAATGTACACACTTGACAAACAGTGATTCAAGAATTCTACTTCATACACCACCTATATATTTGAGTCCCACCTTCAAAAATTCAGACCTCACTTAAAACTCTAAATATCAGCCAATCTGAGGCACTATTAGTCAACATGTATGGACGAAGTGGTATGTAATTTTTTCTAGGTACAACGTTAATGCAGTTGCAAATTTCCATATTGTATTGCAGAAAAAAAGCCTATCATCTGTCACAGTCACATAAAAAGAATTAGGAAAGATGTCTTTGCAGTATCTTTCCTAAACCAACTTTTTAGCATCTCTCAAATCCCCCCTGTTAAAAAGCATTATGATAGTTCAAAAGAAGTACCCCTGAGCTATAATTTCCATATTTGCTCAAATGATTTAATGATTTGTTGCTAGTGCTATGTTCCTTACGTATTCTTTTTTGGTCTCAAACAGCATCCCATACACAAGCGAAAAGAGAATACACTTGTAGAAACTGAAAAAAAATAATTTTCTGGAGCAGAGATTGCTTCATTCAGACCGGTGGGAGGAAAAAGGCTACTCTGCAGATGTCATGAATCTTTGAGATGAACGTGTTGCAAATGCAAGCGAAAACGCAAGTGTTAATATTCTACCAAAAGACGAACAAAGGAACCAATATTTAGATTAGAGGATATGTACATGAGGAGAATGCTGGATGTGTGGGGAAAGCCTCTATATTTGTTTAGGTATTTACATACCCTAGGAAAAAAAAAAAAAAAAATAGAAGGGAAACTGGGAGGCTCTTCCTGTTACTAAAGTAGCAAGTTCTAAAGTAATGGAAGAAATATCTTTGGCTGAACTTCTTTTTCCACATTTGCAAAACACACATCCATAATTCTACTATCTTTGGACTGCAGCTGCTGTGCTTTGCACTCCAGGCTTAGCCAAAAGAAAAGAAATTAAATGCTTCTTTCCGAGAAAAAGGCAGGTACACCATCTTAACAGGATACGATAGGATAAGAAGATTGTGTTACAAGACCAGTGGGAAACTTTGGCTTTATAATTTCAGTATGAAAAATTCCACTGTATTCCGTGGTTTGTTTTCTTCAAGAAGGGAATCATACAGTTTTGTTTCTGGCCATGATTTTGGGCCACATGTAAAATTTGTCATAGCTGAATAGACAGCAGGGTTATTCTCAAGTACAATCGCATTGTTCAGATGGCCACGTGGGCAGTGTGACCACTACGATTTTATTAAAGATACTTAACTGATTTTTTTTTTTTTAATCTAAGTGCAAGAACACAATGTAATACTTTGATTTCCTATTATCATTGTTTCACAAAACAGGAAAAAGTTTTGTATGCCAGGTGGAACCAATGACCTTGCAAGAACTATTTACTAATATAAGAAGCCATCTGAGGATAGAATATTTATAATAATTGGGAACTTAATTAGATATCTGGCAGTGCTTAAGCAACTAATTTTTTTAAAAACGCCAGATTGACTAGGGTCACCTCTCCAATGAAATGAGAAAAGTAGTAGCAATGTTTTCTTTAATGAGTATTCAAAACTACAGTCTTCAAGAATCATTTAACTTTTAAAAAGAATGTTTTGAGAGAGAAAAGGATTTCCTTTCGGGTTAATTCATATCAAAATTTCAACTACGCTTGAATCCTGAAAAAATCCTTTATTTAGGAATGTCTCAGAAAACAGATCGCTTAAAAGAAAAACCTAAAATCGTCAAAAACACTTTTGAAGCTTCCTCTACAAAACCAAAGGCAGTGGGAACACAGCCATGTGTACATCAGCCTGTAGCATGTCCAGGAGATGAAAATGCTGTTGAGCCCTTGGACCACAACAGACTGGGAATAGATGGGCCACCCTCTTCCTCCAGCGATCCTATGGAAGGCTAATATCTCTAATATATCTCAGGGTATGAGGCTGGCAGGGGCTGCAGGGCACCACTGTGAGGAGGGGCCAGGGCTGCCCCACCTGGACACAGCTGTTTCCAACCAGCTCCAACCCGCCAAGTTGGTGGCACCTCTGGGGAAGAAGTATTTAAGAAAGGGCAAAATACCACATGGCAACGTGAGGAGTGAGGAAGAACTGAGAGGAGCAGCCCTGCAGACACCCAGGCCACAGACTGACCACAACCCCCATTCCCCAGCCCCCTGCACTGCTCAGGGTGGGGAGGTGGGCAGAGGAGTCAGGAATGGAGTCAAACTGAGCCTGGAAAAGGACAGGGAAGGGGCAGGGGTCGTTTTAATTTTTGTATTTGTTTCTCGCTACCCAAATCTATTTGAATTTTGAATAAATCAAATTTATTTTCCTCCAGTCAAGTCTGTTTTGGCCGTGACAGTAACTGGCAAGTGATCTCCCAGTCTTTATGTCCACCCATGAGTTTTTTCATCTAATTTTCTCCCCACCCCCTGTCCTGTTGAGCAGGGAGAGGGTGGGCATCCAGCTGCTGGCCAAGCCATTATAACCCGCCACACTCAGAGTGGAGGAACCAAAGAAACCTCTTGCTGCCACATCCCAGCTTCCATCCTATGACACCGCAGGTACCTCCTACCCTGCTCAGGCAGGTCAAGGTAACAGAATCACAGAATCACAGAATGGTTGGGGTTGGAAGGGACCTCTGGAGATCATCTAGTCCAACCCACCTGCTAAAGCAGGTTCACCAGAGCAGATCACACAGAAATGTGTCCAGAGGGGTTTGGAGTGTCTCCAGAGGAGACCCCACAGCCTCTCTGGGCAGCCTGTTCCAGTGCTCTGGCACCCTCAAAGTGAAGAAGTTTCTCCTCATATTCAGATGGAACCTCCTGTGCTTCAGTCTGTGCCCCTTGCCCCTCATCCTATCATTGGGCACCACTGAAAGGAGTCTGGTCCCATCCTCTTGACATCCACCCTTGAGATATTCATGAACATTGATGAGATCTCCTCTCAGCCTTCTCTTCTCCAGGCTGAACAGACCCAGCTCTCCCAGTCTCTCCTCATAAGAAAGATGCTCCAGGCCCCTCATCATCTTTGTAGTCTGCCACTGGACTCCCTTCAGTAATTCCTTGTCCTTCTTAAACTGGGGAGCCCAGAACTGGACTCAGTACTCCAGATGCGGCCTCACCAGGGCAGAGTAGAGGGGGAGGAGAACCTCCCTCAAACAGCAAGCAGGATAAGCCATTCCAATAGCTGGACACCTCTGAGGAAAGAAAATTCTACTTTATTATCAAGAAGCAGCTGCTTTTTAGTTCTGCACCATGAGTACTACTGATGAGATGAACTTTTTGAAACCACGCAGAGATCAATACCGTGCGAGGTTAAAATTCAATGGTTGTTTTAACAAAGTTAGTGGGATACAGAAAAACTATTGCATTATAATAAAGCAGCTTTTTCTACAAATAACCATAATTTGAAATTCGATAAAGCACCAAATGGGGAAGACGAAGTCTTCTACTTGCAGATATGTAAGGCACCCTTAGAAAACAGACAAAAGGGTACAGTTTAATTTGGGTCTAAAATGTGTGTACGTGCTACTACTGTATAGTGGTAAATTAAAAATAAAAATACTTCAAAAACCTTTCTAACCCCCAGTTCTTTTGAGTTACTTTACATACCTTGGGGGAATTCAGAGCTTTAACAGCAGAAAGCACATCCAAATTTATTGGAACGTGAACAGAAGCTGTATAGGGTCAGTAAGGCAAGGTGGAAGGGAGATCTCTCTTAATTATTGGGAAAGAGAAAGTATTTTCTTTAAGAGGGATTCAGTTTATATCTGGGTTACTTTATCCCAGTCCTTTCACCCCTCTTCACCTGAAACGGTGTATTTATTTCCCTTTTGCAGTTTGTTAAATCCAATTTCCGCTTGAAACATTTTCTATTTACTGCTGATGCAATTATTTGAACACAAATGACTCACTTCAATGGCCTGTCTACTAGTTTCCAAGTCTACTTGTCAGCTTTGTGGTGTGTGACCTCACGTTTTTGAAGCAACTAGTTTTAAACCACGGAGAGGTATCAATCTATGGCATTCCTTCAGTATTTCATCCCATTGTGAGATGCCCTCTTCGCCTCAATTTATCTATGCTGTCTAATATACTACAGCCTGTAGCTAGGTCTGTCTAATCTGTCTTCATAACTCATATCCTCACAGTCCTAAGCACTTATACAGTTTTTCACTGCAGCCTCTTCAATCTTGACAGCAGGTTTTGCAATATGGGAAAGAAATTGCTCGCAGCGTTTAGAAGCTGGGCGAACGTCAAATTACATGATTATAGGTTTTATCATAAACTAGAGACTCATTGGAAATAGTTTGAATGACTCTTTTTACATATTCTCACAGAATTTAATAAAGATAAAACTATTAGAGTTCAGTTGATAGTAGTATCTTCTGAACATTTTAAAGGAAAGTACCGAACTTAAAATCATTGAGGACGAAAATTTTTTCAGTAAGCACTATCAGCTTTTCAAGTGGATTTGAGTCTATGTGGCATATGGGAATTTGCACCAAAGGTCTTGCAAACTCTACACAAGTTCAATGGCAGTACAAAACTTTTAGAAAATGGGTCCATTTAGATTTGCAAGGCGAGTAATGTCAGTTTTCCTGCACAATTATAAGCATTACAGTATTTCATACAACCATATACTTGTAAGGACAGACCTGGAAAAGTTCCTTTTTTTTTTGTGGAGATTATATAGCACTGAACGTTACACTTTGCATCTGATTAGGCAGCAAAGCACTGGACTGGTATTGATATGACATTCACATGTGGGGCGATCCAGTAAGGCAGAATCCCAGACCCGGGGGCTAACTACACTAAAGGAATCCAATACCACTTGCTTTGAAATCATTAAAAGAAACACCTGCTCTAACAGATTGGTATTGGAAGATTTCTGGAGACTAGGAAATCTGAGCTGCGGGTAAAGCAAAGTTGTTTTTTTTTTGCGTTTGTCAACCAGTAGCTCATTTGCATTGACAGAATCACACCTCATAACTGGCTGGGCTAGAAACATATAAGATCAGATGAAGAATTATAAGTTTTATATTAAATTTTCCAGTTAATTATGTTTGTCCCATGTGGTTTTTTCCACTTTGCACTTAAACTGTCTTCCTTGCTGAGGTCATTTTGGCACATACACTGCCATTTATGGCACATACAGAACATATTGTACCTTTATACGAAAAATCTTTCCCCCTCTAAGTGAAAACATGGGGTCAGACATAATGCACCACATCCCAACTCTACAGCTGTTCTATTCAGTGAAGGCCTGAGGGTGCCTCTGCTTGTACAAGATAAGTCACTGTCAGCTGGAATTTTCGTAACATTCTAGCAATGACTTGAACAGATGCTTTTCCCTAGGAGGCAAAGGGACACGTTGCTGGCATTTTTTCCACTTAATTCCAAATGTGCCATCCATACATTGTCTCTGACAACATGCAAAAGGTGACAGACACGGCAATACTCAAATATCAGGCTGCAACTTTTTTTCTGTCTAGTTTTCCAAGCATAAAGTGCATTTAGGGTCAAGAACTCCCATCTTTCATATGTATTGTATCTTTTCATGGATTCTGAGCCACGGTGGTTGAATGGGATAAAAGCAAACGCCTGCAAGGACCCTGCACTTCCCCACCTCTTCTAATAAAAACTAAATTTTGGGCAGTGGCAGGCTTTAGCTCAGAAGACCAACATGGGCAGCATGAGAAAGTCTAACATGACTTTATGAAATGCCTCCCCCACTTGGCCTTCAGTGTTACCCAATCTGATAAAAAATCCTATTTTTTTAAAATGTGCGATATGATTATACTGTGCTCACAGCCTCATCACTGGTTTCTTTAGTTGTTTTATGAATTCACGACTTAATGTTCAGAACATCCTAAGCCTGTGCTGCAGGTGGGTGGCACAATGTTCTCCCCTTCTTGACGGCAGCATTGGCCAGATGAATCAAGACCTAGCCCACAAATACTTAAGCGCTGTACCTTCTTTATGTATTTTATCTTTTACAGAACATCAAGTATGATATGACTTTGTAAACAAACAAACCTGCTGACCACACATGCTCCCAAGGAAACATTTATGGAGACTGTAAAGATGCTCCTTTCTTTGCTCTGCAGCTGTTGGCAATAATAGTCTACCCCAAGCAGCGGTGTAGCTTCTGTTTCTGGAAACACCCTCTCTAAATCAGTCCTCCAATAATTTCTCCATTGGGATGCATCCACATGATTCTGGGCAAGTCATTAACATGTAAGAAGAGGTGACTTGCAGTAGCCAGAATCTAGGTCCTTATCTGCAAGACACTTGACATAATTCTCCTACTGCAAATAAGAAGGAGCCCAAAACCCTTCTTGCCTTCTGCTGTATCACAGGCTTAGGCAATTAATCTTGGACAGACTTCCACATTTAAAAAACCTTTTCAGCAAAAGCCTTTTTTCCGGGAAACAGACTACATGCAAGGTACCATACTTGACCAGGAATTGTGTTAGGTTTCTCCAGAGCTATAAGCCCTGTGCCACTGAAAGGCAAATGTAGTATCTGCAATGCACACGGTTGTTCAGTCCTGACATTTCAGTCCTATTACCACACTAAGTATCAGACCTTCCCATCCTTACATTTGTCTCACCAAATAAGCGCTCCTACTCGGGTGGAAAAAACTCCAGCACCATCCCCTTGTAATACCTATTTCCAGCATCACTCTAAGACATTTTGGCACATACCATTTCACACACACACACACACAATCACCTTTCAAAGATTCGTGTGCAAGAAAATAATTCAGAATGCCAAAGCAAATGAGAAGACTCAAAATTGCATTTTGCAGGTCATAAAAATATTTTGGGGTAAAGTATCTGTTGGCACTTTGGAGCCTGTTACACCGAGACATAAAAAAGACTAGGAATTTCTGCAAAATACAGTAACTGCAAAGCAAATTTATAAAAGCACTTCATTAATATAAAATATTTTTAATATTTATTCATATTTCATACTGCTGAAGTTATTATTTTATAGAAAGCCCCAGAAGAATGGGATGTGAACTCATTCCTTGACTGGATTCCCAGGAAAGATGAAAATATAACCAAAAAGAGATTAGTTAAGGGAGGAAAATCAGAAATGGAAAGAAATGGAGTGAGGAAGATTTTGAACATCGGTTGCGTGCACAAAACTGATGTTACCTGAGGCACCACTGGACAGCCCAACATATCACAGAAACATTACATCTATTTCAGACAGTGGGCTATTATTCCTACAGAACAGAATGCTGTCTTGTCTGTGCTTTGTAGGCTTGTGGATGTTAGTTTCGATGACAATGAAATTGCATGTAATCTCTTCTGATAACACCAAAATTACTAGGATTTACAAGGAACATATTTGAATTCATACATCCAAAAGTAAATCAAGCTTATAATTTAGGCACCATAACTTTTGCAGATCTGACATCAGACCATTCTGACTAAAAGGTTTGGGGAGGCTATTTTCGGATGAATCAATAAAAGACAGTTTCCCAAGAAACTGTGATATTTATGTGGAGGAAGAAAATCAGTTCTGCCTGCAGAGACAGGAATGTTCACTCTTTATCTGCAAATGTGACATTTTCTACAATATATTTTGAAATAAAGATTGCTCCTTTATGCTAATGTTATCCACCCGTGTCAGACTTCTATAGCCACGCTGTGTTATATGAAAGTAATTAAACAAGGGACTTCATGCACTTCAGTCACAGCTTCGTTGAACTACGCCAGTACAGCACTGGTATAATTTCCCAATAGTTCAGAAAGAGACCTAAATAGGTATCTACCATAGTCACAGAAAGGGGAGTAATGAAGAGATCACAGTGGCAAATTTACTACTCGCATTTTTAACATAACGCTATTTTTCAATGCTGAATTGTCACCTGAGAAAATGGAGAACTGACTGCCTTGCTTGCTTTCTGTGTAGGGTCAGCTTCCAAAATGCTTCAGATGGACTTCAAAGGTGATTCAATAGGATTCCCAGACCTGTAACAAAAAAGTTCACATCTAGCCTTGCAGTGATGGGAGGAGAAGGGGCTTTTACGATTCAAATAGAAATATAAATTCTCATGGAAGACAATTAGATTTGTGTTCCTAGCTCCCCATGAGAGTGTTTGAAGTTCAATTTATGCCTTCTTGTCATCAGGACATCCTTTTAAATTCCTAAACTTTAAACAAAAGGTGAGGTCAGCGGCAATAAGTAAGAACAACTAATATCCAGCTAGAGAGAACCAAACAACCAGGGCCAAAAATCACTTTGCAGAATCTCGGCTGATAGGAAAATAACCGTACATCTCTCCTGATGTTTCTGATTTAAATTCTATGCCAATGTATCACACACAAAGTCCTGCAGCAGCTGACTTCACTGGTCTCCCTCTCCTCCCCACCGGGGACCAAAACCCGCAAGCAACAACATAGTTGTCTGCACATTGAAAAGACCTCACGTTAGTCTGGCCTCATTGGAGTTTATACCCGGGGGAGTGGAGCAGCTCCCTCCTTTCCCTTCTGGACAGGAGCTGGGTTCCTGCTGCAGGGCTGAGCTGAGCATGGGGCTACAGGAGAGGGGGAGACGAGGGGCAGGCGCTTAGGCTCTGTCCTGCTGTCTCCTTCTCCACGATGCTCAGCCAGAAGCAAGTGAGGATTAGACTAGAAGCAAGGCGTGTTAGATTTGAGCGGCTTCTCCTCAGCTCAGTGAGACAGGAGAGCAGTAGTTTGTCAATGTGTTTCCCTTGTGTTTGCCCTCTCCTGCTTTCCCATACAGAGCAATAGCGATGGCAGAGAACACTGGATAGTATACAAAGTCATTTCAGTCCAGTCGCTGTAAGATGTGTTTTTGACCAGACAAGAGTGATATTACTCTGCAATACGCACAGAACCTTATTAGCCTGGCTGAGAAGATAAAAGGAAAGGCGATACCACAGTTAATGAATTTTAATAGAAAGTCTATATATATATACTTAATCTTTTAGAAATGAAGGGAAAGAGAAAGATTTTTTTTCCCCACAATTAGCCAAAAGACAATTAGAGGAGTCTTTCCCAAACCAGATACATTTTTCTCAACTGAGTGTCACATTTTGGGCTGTCGATAGACCTTTACTTCACTGTTTCTGCTTTTGCCCTAGATGCAGTGCAGATTCTAGTGCCCTAGNTTTTTCTGCCTTTCTTTCCAACACCCCTTTTTCCTTTGCAATGTAATTCTTTAAATAGTCCTGGAAGTTTTTTCTGATATTTACTGTGCATTTATATTATCTAGGACAAAGACCCATAAACGTACAATTTCCCATTGAAATCAGCAGGCAACAGGCACCTAAATCCCCTTATAACTGTGTCTCCCAGGGCTGAGAGGCTCCACCTACAAACTAGGTCCTGAACACATTATTTTAAGTGACAGTCTTGTTCTCAAAGCTTATCATCTGAATAGATAAGACAGCAGCAGGATAAGGTAAGGTTTATTCCCATTAGTGAACGGGAGCAGAGACATACAGACTTTCATTATCCAAGGTGATCCAAAAAAGTCTGCGTAAGGAGCACAAGTCAAGGTAGTTTCTTCAGAATCAACATCTAAGCAATGTCCAACCTTCATTTAAGATGTTCTCCTTAGCTGCAGTAATTCTTACTCTGTAGCTCACTTTTTGTTTATCTAATAGGCACACTGAATCAAGTCATACTGATCACATGAATCAAGTTACAACCACTTCTAAGCTGGACCAACCCATGCAAATATTGAGCAAGGAGAGGGGCACCGGCCCTTCCCTCGGACATACCTCTTTTCTTGTAGGGGGCCACAGGAGGTGAGCAGGACAAACACCCACCGTGCATGAGAACACAACTCTTAATGCCCATGGCTGGAGCTGCTCATCACAGCTCACGTGTCCAGCAGATGTTTATGAGCTACATCAAAGCGTTCCACAAGTCCCGCGTGAGGGATTTGCAAGTTGGCATTTTCTGCCTCAATGGCTGCTAAAGTCCTGCAAGACCCTCCTAGCATGACAGTTTCAAGCTGAAACAGGAGTTATTTCTGGAAGCTCTTACTGCTTCTTGGCTTCTCTTTACCGCCTCCGTTCGCACAGAAGACTTTGCAAGTGCCACTATCGCAGATTTGGACACTCAACGTGAAGGAGCTGAGCTCCAGGAAGTTTTTCATTAGACATTTTTTTAATGAACTATAATGATTACTGCGCCTCCTACGACCTACAACTGCCATTTTTTTGTGAGCCAAGCTGTGAAAAGATGTGTCACCTGGCCAGTCTTGTGGCAGTAGAAGTACCTGGGATACAAGTTACATACAGCAACTCTTCCACCAATGTAATTTTTTTTTTTTTTTGAGAGACAAAGATATTTTATACTAATTTACAGTATAGTTTTGCCACTGAATCTGAACTGGGAGCATTGTAGTTACAGTATATTTCTATTCTTACACTAGTGTATACATGATAAATAATTCTGGAAGCATTAATTACATTTAAACAATAACCCAGGAACCTTGCTTCTTCAGCACACCAGCAAACTCCCAATGACAGAACAGTGGAACAGCATATTTATGTATGGATTACTTCCTCCCAGTCGCTGTAAGATGTGTTTTTGACCAGACAAGAGTGATATTACTCTGCAATACGCACAGAACCTTATTAGCCTGGCTGAGAAGATAAAAGGAAAGGCGATACCACAGTTAATGAATTTTAATAGAAAGTCTATATATATATACTTAATCTTTTAGAAATGAAGGGAAAGAGAAAGATTTTTTTTCCCCACAATTAGCCAAAAGACAATTAGAGGANTAGATTTGAGCGGCTTCTCCTCAGCTCAGTGAGACAGGAGAGCAGTAGTTTGTCACTGTGTTTCCCTTGTGTTTGCCCTCTCCTGCTTTCCCATACAGAGCAATAGCGATGGCAGAGAACACTGGATAGTATACAAAGTCATTTCAGTCCAGTCCTTTCTGGCTATGAAGAATTTTGCTTTATCAGGGTGCATTTGCCCATTGCTCATTCAGTCACATCAATGACAAAAACCTTTAAAAGAGAAAATCCACATTGTCTGTTATCTGCTGCAGCATCCTTTTCAGTATCATGCTCAAACTTGAAACCTGAGATTTTCTACATAATCACTTGTTAGCAAGATCTTAATCACTGCACAGGATTAAGATCTGGGCTTAGGTTTCATCCCAAAACTAGCAGAGCAGCAGGAGGAAAGCTTCCTCATACCAATGCTCCACTTATAGTCCATGACCTGGATCATCTTCTCATCCTAGAATAACACAGATCTTAGTGCTCTTCATCACAAAAAAAAAAAAAAATGAAACTATTCTACTAGCTTCTTAACTTTTAATAAAATTTAAACATTTCCTAATTATTATTTTTTTTTTTTTTTTCTTTT